>RJWH01001858.1:0-301976 GCA_004363575.1 Solenodon paradoxus
GAGGGGAGGGGTGGGGTGGGCGGGAAGGAGAGGGAGCAAAAAGGAGCTAGAACTAGAGGAGCTTTAATGTCACTGTAGACATCTAAAGTCATGGTCCTATGACATTTGCTTCCTGCTCCGGAAGAAATTAATTTTGGAATTAAAAACCCAGTGGAGAATTGTGTATCACCTTCATTCAAAAGGAAGGGCGGGTACACACCAACTGCACAACGTGGTCACCGTGATTTTGGCGACCAACTGGGAAGAATGGGGTTGGGAAGTTAGTGAGCTAATCTGCTCTGGATTTTCATGTTCTGGACCAGGGTTCCCCCACCTCAAAGAACTGGCTCGGGCGCGACCCTGTGACCCTGCGGAGGTGAACGTGATGAGCAGACCTTTGACGCTACAAAAGGAGTGGGGGTCCCAGGACGGTGGTCCTGGTGCCCAGGAGCTTTGGGACCCAGCAGGGACAGGGCTTGACTCCTGTCAGGTGGGGGTGAGCGCAGACACCTGGCAGGACCTCCCTCCCGACAACGGCAGCTCCGTGGAGAAGCAGAGCATTTCCCGAGACCAGGAGCCTCTGAGAAAGCTTAGACGTCCCTCTGGAGCCCCGCACTCAGGTGCCACACACGCGGCGCAGGGCAAGGCTGCACAGGGACGTGGCCTCCGCCTCGCTGATCCCAGAATCCACGTGCAGCTGCCTTAACTGTCAGTGAAAATGGCCCTGCTCTCTCTGGAGGCTGTTTCGCGAGCGAAGCCTCCTTATTTCTGAAAGCCCGGCTGCTCTGTGCGCCAGGTCTATCTTTCCCAGGGGCTCCGGCGCTGGCCACCTTCACAACTACCTCCCAGTCTTCCAGCACCTTCTTAGCCCAGAACCTCTCAGGAACCTAGGCGGCTGCTATCCTCAAACAAAGCAAGTTATTCCAGTAACAAAAAGGATTTGGAAACAAAACAGGAAAGAGGACAGACCCATGCACTTCCCTGAACCCTGGGCCAAGGACCCCCTCTTCAAACCCCGGGAACCTCAGCTCCCAGGGAGGCAGACAGCCGCACCTGACAGGCGCAAGGCATGCTGGGTCCTGCAGCGCCCTGCTCCGCGCGCACGCGGGCCTCTTCCCAGCTCCCAGCCGCGTTCAACAGGGCTCTGCATGATCATGATCACGCTCACGGGGAGTAGGCGTTTCCCTGATGAGCCTGAGTGAGCGGGAAACACCGTCTCTGACAGCCGTCAGTGTCATATGAATTAGGTGACTCTAACTGAAATACTTTACAACATGCTATCCCTAAAAATCGGATTCTTATCAGCTACCACCAAAGATTGATTTTATTTTTTTATAATTTTTACAGACGAAATACATTATAATTATAAACCTTCAAAAATTAGCAGATTAATTATAACTTTCTTTAAAATGCACATATTGTCACTCAAAAGTTTCACATTCTAGGATACCAATAATTACATCCTCCTGGAAGAAAACAGCACAAAAAATATATCCTGCCATAAAATGTTTGTTGCCAAACAAACTGTCCACAGCTTCTAGAATTTTCTTACACACAAGTACGGGAAAGATGACTGGCCTGAAAATGGAGAGAAGACAGACCACTTGGGAATGGACACTCTGTGGCCTAAATCCTGGAGGTTGGACAGGGATGACCTTTATCAGAAAATGTCTGTGAGGCAGAATAGTCCGGTCCAGCTAAAGAAGTTCAAAATCAGGAAGCGCTCCTGCACACTTCCAATGTGGGGGAATCACCCCAAAAGGGTATTTGAAAAGAGATGATCATTGTTCACCTATATTCCTATCCACCTGCTAAAAGTTCTGTGACTATTTCGACATTTTTAGGGGTATATTATTCTTGGGCTATAAATAACTCATAAACAAAAGACATGTTGGACAATCAATTCTGAGCCAACAGAATTTTGAACAGGATCACAGAAGCCAAATTGCTAGTTCCTGGGGAAATAACAAGAGCAAAAAGATGGCAACTGAACAAGCAGCGTATCGACTTTGGTAATGAATGAGCTGTTGACCATAGAAGGCACACGGCCATTGGAAAGAAACCAAATTTCACTGCAGTCTGTCTCCTGACTGGACCCAGTTTCCGCGAAGTATTTCAGCAGGTCTGCCAGCATCATCTGAGCTTAAACATGCAGTGAGGAAAGAAGCAGGGCACAGAGAATCAAGTTCTCAGTATTCTCTGTCCCTCAATGTATCTTCAGGTATCAGTCTTGGCCTCTATCACAGGCTGCCGACATAGATGTCTGCAGGGCCCAGTGAGTGACTGATGCGGGGACAGGCTGGGGTAGGACCAGACGGAAGGCGTGTCCAGTGAACTGGCACAAGTAAGCCCTGTCTCCACTCTGCCGCACGTGGAGCAAACAGAACACCGTGAGCGGCGTGCTGACCAGACCACCAGCGCATCCCGTGAATGCGCACAGGTGGCCCTTTCTCCGCGAGGACCACGGCTGGGTGGACGCAGACTGGCCGACATCTCTGCAGGACACTCGAGTTGGGATTGAGCATCACACTTCAGAGACAATGACTCACTGTAATTCAGCATTCTGCTATCCCTCCTGAGAGAAACAATACTTTTAAGCTGGTTTAGTCTCCTTTCAAATCTTTTTTACTTTTGAAGGAACACAAATGGGGTTCAAAAGTGAGGGTTCTACATGACTCCTAAAGTAGTTAGATCTGGCACAGGAGTCTGGACAGTTAAATAAAACAGGAGGCGTTAGAAATAGTCACAATAAAGAGCCCCATCCGGGGTCTTCCCAGGTGACAGGGATATTCAGCGAATGTGTTTCTGTACCCAAGTGGAACATAGTATGTTTCTCTTGTTGGATGAGCATTAAAAACATTGAGTCCCCAGAATGTTCTGAGAGCAAAGAAAGCACATACATGTGCACATACACACATGCACAGGCGCAACAGAAATAGCTAGCGCATGACCCAGGTCTCAGTCACCTCACTCCTCGGCTGGCCTGAGCTCCCCAGTGAAAGTCAACACGTTATTTGGGCAGCAGCAAAGAACATGTAAACATAAACGAGAATAGGGTCTGTCAAGAGCCTCGGTATTCCTATCGGATGTTGTCCAAGTAATGCACTTCTGGATAGAGACGGTTAACAAGCAGAGCCAGCAAGCTCTTCCCATCATGGAGGCAACGGCCTGGGTTCCTTATAAACTGTGCAGCTTGTGATATGTGATCCTGGTATTCAACATACTGCTTGCTTGATGCCAAAGATTCAAGAGCACTCAGAGCCTACAAGACAAGGAAGACAGGAGGGTTAACCACACAGAATGACAGCGTGACTCCCGCTAGCGGAGAAGACCCACTGTTACCATCTGATAGACTGGGGGTGGGGGGCACTAGAAGTTCCAAAGGCAAGCAGGCCCTGATAACCAGTTATAGGGCAGCCAGCAACCCCCTCTTCTCTAGCTTCCACATCCAGCCTCCCCTTCCTGGCCCGTGCAGTTTCCGGCAGAGCACCCTCCCCACGGAGGGCCTTGTGCGGCCCACATGGGCCGCCTGCCTGGGCTGCCTCCTCTGGACCCAGCAGTGGCGTCCTCCCCACCATCGCCTGCTCCCTCTTCTGACCCCCAGTCAGCAATCTCAGGTACCAGCTCCCTATGAAACCCTTTAGACTGCTGTTGGGTTTGTTTTCAGGGTACAAAATAATATCGTATTAAACTGTCTACTTGGATAAAGTTCTAAAGTGTTGCTGAGGATCATCGAGGTCTCCTCAGCCAACCAGCTTGAGTACAGCTCAAATTTTGAGCTTCTGCCCAACAAATGACACAGAAGCCATCGAGAAAATGTTCCCACACTTCAGAAGAATAAAGAAAAAGTTCCTTTAATTTTAATTTTCCTTCCTCATAGTGGGAGAAGAGGAAAAAGACTATATGGAGTAAACAAACAAAAAATCGCAACAATGGTTTCTTAGGGTAGTGAGTTTTGTTTTCCAACGATACGAATTTGCCACCCCAAGGATTCGGAACATGCTCCCCTTTGTCCTGGGGACACCCACCATTGTGAAGTCCCCCCACTGCCCCTCTCATTCTGCACTAGAGAATATAGCATGAAAGACGGAATTTGCTTGGCTCAGGAAACAATGAAGGAGATTTGTCTGAGGATGGTGAATGAATTGGCAGCTTAGAAATACATTACCAGGGGGCTGGAGACAGAAGTCTTAGGGTTGAAAATAAACAATGAAGGGATTTGGGCACCAAGTCAACTCTGTGTGAACAAGAGTTCAACCTACGAACAGGAATCAAGGGGGACAGGCACTTCCACTAACCGTGCCTCCACCTCTCTCCCCTTTTTTTGAAGTTTAGCAGCCCCTAAAATGGTCTACTCGGATAGTTTGCCTGAGAGTAGTCATTTTATAAAAAGGTGACTTTTTCCAAGTCTGATAGTCCTGATGCATGCACACTGTGGTCCACAGGAGAGCTGTCACTTTCAGTCTGAAGGGGCTGGGCAAACGGGCAGAGCCCAGGAGGCTTAGTGGCTGCAGCCAAAGCAGAGTCACGATGGATGCCAGCAGAAACTGGAGAGCAGATGGCTTCCCAAATGCACCCTGGGTGGCGCGGACTTCACCCAGCCATGGACACTGTCTGCCCACTTGTGGGAGTTCATCCGAGACACAGGGACGCAAACGGCACTTGTTCGGTCTGTGACAAGTATCAGGCGCTGTACGTGCTGAGATGCCTGTGAGGAGCCTGCTGGTTGCACTGTTTGATTCCCACTCTTAATGGCTAAGACGCCACCTGCATAGCTGGCTCAGGCATTACAAAGCCGCAGAGCAGAGTGGGCGTGCGCACCGCTCACAGAAACAGGATGTGAGAGGCAGGCGGTAGAAGCCGGGAGCCAGACTGGCCGAGTGAGTCTCAGTCCAGCACTTAGCAGCTGTGTGATCCCGGACAAATGTCAGCCTCTCTGTCTCCAATTCCTCACCCGCGAAACCCAGAAAACAAAAGTTCCCGTTATAAGGTTGTTATGTGGATTAACCAGGCTACGACCCGGCCTGGTCAGTGCTGCGTCTGCAAGAATGCTGGTGGCCATCTTCCCCTGTACCCCTCTGTACCTGCCAGCCTGGTTACATGTGAGTCACAGGAAGGGACCTCTGCCAGGGGACCTTCCGCATGTCTAGAACTAACTAATTTCACACAGCTATCATTATGTCCACAGTTAGGTTGTTCTAAATCAACCAACCGGGGTTAACCCCCAGACTCAAAAACCAGGAATCTTTTCCTTGGTTCCAAGTAAAAGCTCAGATCACTGCCATTGTTCTCAACTCCAGTCACATCTTCGGTGCCAGTTCCCGGTCCCCACATGTGGCAGGTCAGCGCACGGGCACCTTCAGCAGAACCAGTCAATCCCAGATGGGTTTGCGCGTGGCCTTGCTTCTTCTGCAATGGTGGGAGCAGCACTCTAGGCAAGCATTTAATAGCACTCGGTTTAAATCGGGGGGCGCGTGCAGCGACCTTCTTCAATAAGTAGAGCGCACAAAAGGGCACATGGGCCACTGTGGGTCATTATCGTGTAAAGATGACAGCGGCCACTTATTGGGGAAGGCTGGGTGGAAAATGTCTACCCCTAAAGCTTTTGAAAGGTTTTTTTCTAACCTGCTGGGCTTTTGGAGTCAGGTGTAATTCAGAGCCAGGCTTCAAGCGGACCTGATCCTCGGCAGGAACCTGAACCGAGAGGAAGGCGGCCATGCCTCGGGCAAGTACCCGGAACCTGAGGAGTCAGGGAGAGGTCGGAAGAAGGAAGTGATTATTGAAAGAGGCATTTTTCTATTAAAAAAAAAAAAAGCAAGACAAACACAGTTTCAAACCTACTGCTGTTAGTCTCTTCAGGAATATCCTGAATATGATTCAGAATGTCTTAATCTTCCCTTTTCACCACCCAAACAGTGTATGCACAAATCAGACTCAAGAATGAAGGTGCTGGCAGACAGGAAGTGGAACTCTCAGATGCTGCTGCTAGGAATGTGAAAAGTGGTGCAGCTCTTTAGCAGTTTCTCAATAAGTTAAACTTAGAGTAACCCTATGGTCCAGAAATTCCAGTCCTGGGTATATATCCCAAAGAACCGAAAACGGAGGTTCTAACAAGAACGCATAAACAAATGTCATAGCAGCGTCACTCCCAAGAACCAAAGATGGAAACAACCAATGCTGTCTCCACCAACAAATAGATAAACAAAATGTGATACATCCATACAATGGGATATTATTCAGTCATGAAAAGGAATGAGTTATTGTTGATACATGTTAAAAGGCATGAGCCTTGAAAATCTATTCTGTGAAAGAAGCTAGACCTGAGGTCACTTATAGAACAGTATATACATAAAGTCAAAAAGCTGATCAGTGATTCCAAAGACTCCAGGCAGAGGGAAGAGTGGTATACGATTTCCTTTTGGGGTGACGCACATGTTCTGGAACTAGACAGTGGTGACAGTTGCAGCAACGTGGAGAATGTGTGACATGAACTGTACATTTTAAAAGGGCTGCTAGCGCCCCTCTGCAGCTCAGGTGTCTAAGGAGTGAGCTATGAAAGGCAGGGATGCTGGTTTGAGCTCCAGGGCGAGGGCCCGGCGGGGAGGAAAAAGGAAAAAGAATAATATAAATAAAAATGGTTACCTTGATAAATGTCACATGTATTTTACACAATGTAAGTAATCAAAATCACATATCCTGCTAAATTCTATCAGAAGCAAGAAATATAATGTTAACTGGTCTGAACTGGGCAGTTCCCCAAATTACAACAACAGGATGGTCTAGTCCACAACACGCGTGAGAGAACTCTTGTCAACAGTGATACGGGCTTTAAAGGAAACCCATGACGCAAATCAGTGTTACGAGATAACAATGGGAGACTAACGGCAAATCTCTCACTTTGGGATTTTTAGTATAAAACCTAGACCTGTTGCTCATTATTTATCCTTCTTACCAGTTAATTTTAATTCTTCTTGATTTAACAGTTCTATAAGATCGAGTCCCTCACGGGAAGTAGTTGATGGGTATTTTAACCTAACCGTGCATCATCACTGGCTCAAAGTCAAAAAGAAACCAGTAATGTGGGCAAGTCACAAAGTCAAATGACAAGAAGATACTACCATAAAAACATTATTGGAATATAAAAACAAAGTTGTTTTAAAATGAGAAAAAATAAACATGTCCTTTAAAATATAAAGCTGTACTGGAGCACTGCTGTCTTCCCCTTGCTCTATGGGAAAACCAAGCTCCCAGGTTGGAAAACGTACTGAAGGCTCGCACCTCTCAGTGGATGTGGGCCCTGCGGCCCATGCAGAAGAGTGGTGGTCGGCGCTTCCTTACCTGTTAGACAAGGGAGACTTTCGGCCCAACCCAATCGCCCCCAAAATCCCAGAGCTGAGCCTTTCCTCGGCCACCAGGCTCTGCCTGCTCTGAAGCATGAGCAGAATTCGAATGACGGATTCCATCAGGACAGAGTCATTCTGTTCCATCTGAATCAGGGACAGCTGCAGGACCTGGTGCCACCACAGAAACAGCTTTGCCTCTTCCTGCACAGAGCTGAGAAGGCCAAGAGGAAAAGAACATTAGAAGTGGATTTTTTCCACTCCCGTCTAACTGCAAGGCTGTCCACATTTGGGTTTTAAGAATGGGGACTATTTATCCCTTTAAAAGCACAGGTGACAATGTTAGTAACGTGATGGGATATAAAAGCTACTGTTAACTGAACACGTATACATGCCAGACTCTGTGGGAGCTCTCTTTCTTTCACTTAATCCTCAGGACAACCCTGAGGCGGTAGACATTAGAACCTCTGCTTAACTGATAAGGAAGCTAACGGTTGGTGCTTCAAAATGCCTGTCTCAGGAAGCAAAAACCCTGCTCAGAAAATAAGTCCACACAAATCTTTTTAACACTAATTCCTTCTCTTAAACCTTTTTAAAACCAGTGTCATTGCACCTCACAGCCTTGTTTCTCTGTCACTTGGCTCTGTGCACTTAAAGGAATTTCCTGAAACTCTGAATTCCAAGTTATCCAAGTCCCGGGAGTGACGGCAGCCAGAAGCCCGCATACCTGGGATACACCTGTTCCAACCACTTGCTTAAGAGGAGCAGCACTTTCATCTCATTCCTTAGAGTCTGTTCGCTGTTTAAACACTGAAGCAAGTAGACATACAGAGTCAGGTAACTGCCAAGGGACAGGCACTCCTGCAGAAATTCTTCTATGGTGAGTTCAGGGACTTGAAGAGATATCAGAATGGGGCCCCATCCTAAATTCTGGTTGAGGGAGCCTAAGGAAAGGGCACCAAGAGGAGAGAGCAAGATAAAAGGAATAAACCACTTAGTTCACTGGAATAATCTTTTCAGCTTAAGCTTAATATCAAGAAAACATTGTCCACGTGAACCCAAGAGATCAAACACATTAAAGGTACCATCACAAGAATTTTAAAAAAGTGACAAGAAGCAATGAAAGGACTTCTATTGAAATTCATTTTAGCAAGTGATTAAAAAAAGAGGAAAATGAACAGAGGGAGTCTTATTATATAGTTTCTGGTTTACAGCACTTGTTTTGAGGATCACGACTAGGCCTGTGACATTATATATATATATATATATATATATATATATATATATACATACACACACACACATTGCTTATCAGAATTGGGTTGACTTGATACCCGAAAACCATGTAAACATAATTTCAGGTTCCCTCCACTGACAGACATGAGTCATAGGCTCACAGGTTCACTGCAGAGCTTCACGAGAAAAACAAAGTATATTCTGAAACAGCGATAATATTGACAGAGAAAGGAGACTGGTACAAGATCCTTCTAACACAGCTTTAAACTGCCCGGGGAAAGCCCAGCCCAGTGAGAGCCTGAGATAACCACTCACCTTCCATGAAGTAGGCGGAGATGCAGGCCTCTGTCGTCTCGGCCATGTGGCGGACAGAAGCCAGGCTCTGGCAGGCTGCCGTCAGAAGGGGCAGCACCACCAGGCCCTGCACTTTCTGCCCAATCCAGGTCCGGATACTGCCCCGGAGGAACTCCGCCGTTGGAATCGTCGCGTTGTTCATCATCATTAGGACCTCCCGGAAGAGGCTGCTGAGGGCCATGTGGCGGGTCTGGCTGTCCAAGTCTGAAGGGGAATGCAAACACGCACTCGAGTGAGGCTGTCACATGAATGTGATCAGGGGCAGAGGAGCCTCGGTCTTAGATGCTCTCCGGGAACCCCGGAGAAGGCTCTGGATGATATTTAGTTTTGAAGGGTAGGATGGGGCACATAAGTTCTTTGTAAGAGAAAGGAGGAATTACTAGAAGACTCTTGGGTAGAGTATGCTGGAAAAATACTTGCATGAAGAGATGTGTCAACCTGGTGTGAAAGCTACTTACAAGAACATTCCTAATAGTCTAACTTTAGCCGTGCTGGTGGATGTGTCCTATTATGCCATAAAAGTTTCAATTTGCACTTTCCTGATCATTAATAGGGGTTAGCTCCTTTTCACATGTATACAAGTCATGTGGAGATTCTCTTTCACTGAATGTCAGTTAAAGGAACTAGTTCTCTCTCTCTCCCTCTTTCCCCCCTATTGGATTGTGTTTCTTCCTTGTATTATCCAGTGTGAAAAGAAAAGTTCATTCATTTATATTTAACATAATTATGGCTAAATCTACAATTTTACTAAATGTTTTCTCTTTGTTTCTCCTTTTTTACATTCCTTTTCTCTTATTTCTTTGGGATTATTTCTTATTCTCCTTTTTCTCTCTTTTAGTTGGAAAGTTTAACATTCTTTTAACATTTTCATAGAGTTTCTCTTAAAGATTACAACATGCATTCTTTATTTTCAAAGTCTGATATTAATTAGTTCCCAGACAGTTAAAGGGTTTTGGATCATTGTAAATCCTTCCACCATCTTTGCACTTGCCATAAAACCCAATAGATATTACTATTAATCTTATTTAATACAGTAAGATTTCATTTATATTTATCTACACACTTATATTTTCATTGTTCTTCATCTGTAGTCTCTTTCTATTTATCTTCTTTGTTATTTCATTCCTTTTACAGTCTTTGGCTATTCTCTCTATAACTTCTTAAGCTGAATTCTTATTTTCAGCTTTAAAAAATTTTATAAGCATTTGGGTTCATGAAGTTAAGTCCCATTTAAGCTGCATTTCACAAGTTTTGAGGCACTTTGTTCTTAAGATTCAGTTCTAAATATTTTTAACTTTCTATTATGAGCATTCCTTTGGTCATTAGTTATTTAAGTTTGCTACTTAATTTCCAATATACAGTTTCTCCTATGGTATAATGTTTTGCTACTGATGTCTAAGTTCATTGCACTACGGTTAGAATATAGCATCTGTTTGATATGAGTCCTCTAGGATTGGTTGAAACTTGCTTGAAGCCTAGGGAAGGGCAAGTTTCTTGACTGTTCAGGTAAGACTGACAGTGTTATTCTACACTTACAGGGACCACCGCTCTCTACTAACCCGTTACATCCAGCTGTGCCCATCAGACTTCCTACAGCTTTACTGACCCTTCGTCGACTTGATTACATAGGACAGGTGTTATAATCTCTCATTGTGAGTGAATGTGCCATTTCTCTTTCCAGTTTGCTCAATCTTCACTTCATGCATTTGCATTGCTACTGTATTGTTAGGTACGAATGACTTTAATATTATAATACGCTCCTGGTAGGCGGAACCCTTTTCAATTTCCAATGACTTTCTTTATCTCTACTAATGCTTCTTAACTCTCCTTCACGTTTTCTTTGCCCACCATGCAACTTCGCTGCAGGAACACAGTGGACATCACCTGGTTCTGCAATGCTTACTGCCTCACAGTCCTATCTGTCTCACACAGATAGTGCTGTCGCTTCAGATGCACTTTCTTTAGGCAGCTTAGAGCTGCCTGTGGTTGATTACTAATGTGGTTTCATGATCTTTGTCTTCAAAGCTGGGCATCAGACTATTTACATTTACTGGTATATTTGAATCTTTCTCTTTATTTTGGTTATTTTTCTTACCTTCTCCATGCTTCCTTTCTCACCTTCTTTGAAGTGAACATATTTCGGTCATTTCTTTTCATCTCCCTCTATTAACTTAGAAATGACACACTTTACATCTATTCTTTTGGTAAAATCTTAGAATTTTTAACATTCATATTTTATCAAGTGTAAATTTCTTCACCCTCTTAAATAATACTGATTAATACTAAAACTGTAAAAAGATTTTACTTCAACCTCTTCCACAACTTATATACAGTTGTGATCATAGAATTAAATTTTAGCACTTGGTTTTCAAATCTCTAAATGCATAAGTATTATAGTTTTATATGGGTGGCTTTTGTCTATTTATTCACACTTCATCACTTTCTCTGTTTATGTTTCCTTCTTGCAACTAAGGCCTCTTATTTGTGATCACTCTACTTCCATGCAAAGAGCACGCTTTAGCATTTCTATTCGTGATGTCCACTGAGACAAGCACTCTCAGTGTTCAGTGAAAATATCTTTATTTCCTCTTCATCCTGGAAAATTTTTCTGTTTACGATTCCCGGGGTAAGTCATTTCCTCGCAGCACAATGAAGTTGCTGTCTTAGTGTTTTGCCACTTCCTATGAGAAGCTGGTCGCCTGTGGGCATACTGTTCTGTGGTGATCTGTCTGTCCATCCTGGACAGAAAAGATTTTTCCGTTGTCACTGGTGCTTCTGCAGCTTGCACTGCACTGTGTCCAGGTGTGAACTCTTCCTACTGATCCTGAGCGGGATGTGCGGGGTTCACCAAATCAAGGACTGCTGCCTCCATCCATCCTGGAAAGTGCTGTCTTGCTTTCTCGTCGGCAACTGCCTTCCTCAATTCTGCAACTCCTCTCCTTCTAGGATTCGGAGCAGAAGACTGGCTGCGTGTCAGATGGCCTCAGTCCCTCTCTGTGCCCCTTAACTTCACTCTTATACGCTTTCCATCTCCGTACTACAGTCTGGGTGTTTTCTTTAGATTCCCTTTCCAGTTTACTAATTTCTCTTCAGATGGGTTGAATTTACTGCTAAACATGTTATCTTATAGTCTTTCTTTGTTTCTAAAACACCATCCTCAAATCTGTATATTTCTATCATCTTTCACTCCTACTGATACTTTAAACCTATTCCACCAAGTCTATTAAAAACACATTTCTGCTTACTGTGCTAACGACGCCCAAATCTGAAGTCTTTCTGACACTGCTCTCCGGTGACGTGCTCGTGATGTCCTGTTCCCGTGTACATTTTATGACTTTTTACTTTATTTTCACTGTGAGTTCACATTCCTTGGAACTCTGAGGCCTGAGCTGAAGAATGATTTCTCCAGTGAGCATCTGTGGTTCTTATCTGCCAGGCACACCTGGCAGTCTTGCCAACTCAGAGCCAGGTTGAGAGATTTTTTCCGGAATTTCTAGGCAGCATCAATTTGTGTTCCACACCCACAGGAGGGCAGCTAGGATAAGCTAATTTTCAAAATAGGTATCTTTCCCCCACCACACAGACATTTGACCTGACCCGACACAAAGGTCCTGTCATCTAATCATTAAATCCAGATTCAACGTAGCCTTCAGTCCGGTTAACCTCATACCACCATCTGATGATGTAAACTGCTCCCCAAGTTTTTAACGCTCCTGTCTCCCCAACTGACATGACTGTGTCAAAGGTCCAGGCGTTTCTCTGACCACTGCTGTTCTGGAAACAGGAACGACTGTGTCTTGACCATCTTCCTGGTATCACATGCACAGCAAGAATTCATTTACTGACTGAAGACATGGCTCCCCAGGGCTCACTTACCAGGTGGGTTAAAGACAATGATATCATCTAAGAGCTTAGATATCTCCTGTTCTAGGACTAAGAAGGTGATTTTTCCATTTTGTTCCAGGGAGCTGAGGAACTGAACCATCTGATGTGTGAAGGCTTGGCATTTTGGAACTGCGTCCTGTCACAAAACAAAACAGGATCATTCAAATGAATCCATGCAGGTGGTGTTAATGAGCATTCCCTGGGAGCACGGCAGGTCACTGACTGCTTTGGTAGGGAATGAGGATGACAGAGCAAGAAGCCATAAAGACAGGTGTGTTGAGGACCTGTGTCAGGGACACACAAATCTGTAGGAACAAACTGGAACACATTATCCCCTAAATTCCAGTAGAATACTCTTCCTTTTTTCACTGCATTATACGAGTTTGATGCCAGGAACTTTTCCAAAAACTTTCATGTTCATTATCTGAATCAACCCTCACAAGAATACTTTGAGGCAAGGAATTATTTCCAATTCAAAGGAGAAAGCCAGGGTCAGAATGGTAATGATATGGGGACCTGTTTCTCAGTCCTCATGAGTCCCCTGCCATTCTACTGCCAGCCAAACCAACAGCTCATGTCAGTCCTCACGCCTTCTAACCTCTTGCTAGCATGTGACACTACTAGGAAGTAAGTGAAGGTTTACCAAAAGAGACAAATAAAATTCAGAGATCAAGGGGTCAAAATATAAGCATATGATATCCGTCCTCCAACTATCTCTGCTGAGCTGTCAAGGATTTAGGACTGTCCACTTTTGCTACAACCAATCCTGTAGAATACTCTGTCTTTTAAAGCATCCATTCAACTTACAAGATGTTTCTGGCTGTCAGTAGGAACGGAAAGGCCTGCAGACACTTTCAGAAGCTTCAAAATTAATTCAGCAGAAGATTCCTTTGCCAGGATGATGGATGGCTGGTAATGGCTGCCGAAGTAATTCAGCACACTCTGGTACGACACCATGTCCACAAGATGCCATGAAAGTGAGCTTGTCTGTCCAAGGAGACTAAGTAAAGGTGAATCCTAAAAATGAAACACATATATTCCTTCAGGTCCAGAGTTTCCATTTTCACAGACATATGTGTCTCTAGTCGATGGAGCGATCTATGTCTATGGAGTGATTACTAAGATGGACTGTGATAAGCACTGAACAGTTAAGGTGTCAAGTATCTGCTTACATTAGTGGTATTCATGAGAGTAAGTAAACCAAAGTCTTGACAAAAAAAATGAGCAAATATTAAGATTTGTGAGTATTCAGAACCCAGTTTTCACAGGAACTCTCTATTCTGGTGGCAGGTGTTTCGAGGACCTGTGTCAGGGATACACAAATCTCTAGTAACGGAATGGAACCCATGCTCCCCTAAATTCCAGTAGAATACTCTTCCTTCATTAATAACAACATTAACCACACAAGAATTAGATGCCAGGAACTTTTCCAGAAACTTTTACGTTCATTATTTAAATCAATCCCCACAACAATACTTTGAGGCACGGTATTATTTCCAATTCCAAAGAGAAAGCCAGGGTCAGAATGGTAGTGATATGGGGACTCCTGTGCAGAACTAGCAATAAATGAAATGCAAAATAAAACTGATTTTATATTCTAACTTTATCATCTAGTTAAAGGCTCATCCCATATGCTGAGCACATATTCACTGGCAGGAGCATTGGGGAAATAAATAACCAAAAAGTTACGCCACCACAGAAAGGGAGGTTCCGGGCCGGTCTTGCCAAGTCTTTTCATCTGCCCTCCTGACTTACTGTTTGGTCCACCAGCTGATCTTCTTTTGCCAATAAAATCATCATGAAAAGGAGGCAGACAATCATGCTCCGAGTCTCTGGGTGGGGACTTGGACTCCAGGCATCAGAGAGCACACTGACCCAATTGACTTCACAGAGGACGGACCCCAGAAATAAGAAGCAGCTCTTGGGGCTCCCTCGTTCCACCTACAAGGAAACAAATTAAAATGAATGTTTTCCCTTAAGCTACCTCTGTATCTTGAAAATGTGCATGAATCAATGTTTAATAAGGTATATATTTTAAAGTAACATGTATTTTCTTCTTATTCATAACTGTAAATGAAACAGAGGAAAGGAGGGAGGAAAGAAATTTCTAGACTCGTTAAGTCCTTAAGGTCATTTTTTTCATGTAAATAATCACTGCAGACAGACCCCCAAACTCCTTAAATTGCAGTCTGATTAGCTCAACACGTCAAAGTAAACTTGACTGAATATTTTCCACCAGTATTATTTTGACAGCTTCACGCTGCTCAGGCTTTTTGCTGATGGTCTATTATGGACTAAATATTTCTGTCCCCCAAATTCCTATGTTGAAACCCTGCTGTGGTGTGGGTTTGGGGGTAATGGCGCTTACTGTGAGTATGGCACCACCATGAATGGGACTGGTGTCCTGTAAGAGTCCCAGAGAGCATGCTGTCACTCTCCACCACGGGAGCATACAAGAAGACAAGCCCGAAGGTCTCACCAGAACCCAACCACGCAGGCACCCTGACTGCGGACGTCCCAACGGGCGGAACTGGGAGAACTACGTTTCTGTTGTTTACAGGTGCCTTGTCTATGACATTTTGTTACAGAAGTCTCCTACTGAGCAAAGTCAGTAACATTCCTCATGAGCCTCTGGAGAAGGAAACGGTTCTAAATATTGTCAGTGTTATTAATGAGCAATGCGTATGTGATGCATGTTTGATCTGCTGTTGGGGGAGCAGGGTCTCCTGTCAGATTTATGAAAGCACAGAGGCTTATTCACTGTTCACAGACCTGTGGGTCTCAGGCATAGACGGACTTGCTGTGTTCCGTCTATGTTCTTAGAGTTCAATTATTCAATACTTTGTTCTTCCTGACCGTAGTTCCCTTACGACCCCATCCCACAGACTAAATGACTGTTTCCCCCAAATGCATATGTTGAAACTTAATCTTCGGGTGCGCCCCGTGGCTCAGGTGACTGAGCTGGCTGAGACGCTGGGCTGTGGACAATGTAAAGCCCAAGGACCAGGGTTCACAACTGGGGTATGGGGAGGCGGGAAAAGAGAAACAAATAAATAAAAATGTGCTTCCTGCCTCCCTCCCTCCATTCCCCCGTCTGTTTAAACAAACAAACTTAATTTTCAATGCGATGGTGTTTGGTGGGTGAGTCTTTGAGAGGCTCTCAGGTCATAAAGTTAGATTCCACATGAATGGGATTAGTACCCTTATTTTCAAAAAGACCCCAGGTAAGGCCCGGTGGAATGGAGGTTAGGTCCACCACCTCTGAAGAAGCTCAGCCCACATACATCCTAAGGATGAGGGTTCATGTACCAGGTCCAGGGAGAACAAACAATGTGAACAAGTAAATAAGAAACAAAATAAAATGCTTCTTCCTCCTCTCACTTCGTGCCTACCTGCCTATTTACCTTCATTCCTGCCTGCATCTTACCTTTTAAAAAAATCAGATCTCAGAGAGCACAGCAAGAAACCAGCCATGTATGAACTAAAAAGCAGATCTTCCTAAGACACCAAATCTGCAGATGCCTTGATCTTCAACTTTCTATCCTCCAGAAGTATGTGGAAAAATTTCTTCAACAAAAAACTTTTTTCCAGATTATAAAAATCATCAATAATCCTACCCACCCCCCCACCAAATTTAGATTTAGCATTTGTAGTACATTTCCTTCCTGTTATGTGTGCAATTTTCAGCTTGTTTGTTCATATTGATTCCACTAATTCTTAACAGGAGAGGAATGATCTTGTTTGCTCCAACCAGTAGGTCCCTGGTGGGGACACGGCAGAGCCCCCGGGTATGCCGGGACAGGACAAACGCTCAGCTCTGCCAGCGGCTGCTCTCAAACCCAGGCGTGCGCGTCAGCACCAGCTGGAGGACTTCTTCACACAGACTGCTGGGACCACCGCTCGACAGTTCCACTTCCTGCATCTAGAGTGGGAGCAGGAACGTGTATTTCTAACAACTTCCCAGGTGGCGCTACCGTTGCTCGTCCTGGGACAAGATTTTAAGACCCGCTGCATGAGTACATATATTTTTACACTGTTTTTTAGTGTAAATGCTGCATCAGAAAATGTCCCTGAGCACATCCTGTGACTCACGTGCTGAGGTGACCAATAAGGGCACAGGCCATGCAAACCCCAAGGACCTGGGTTTGTGAGTTGGGCCTGTGGGAAAATGTCTCTATATCCTTAGTCACGGTAATTTTTGATGCCTGCATCGTATTAATCAACTGCTACTTTGAATGCGGAATGGGGGTGGGGAGAGAATAATGTATTCTAGTGTAATAATATCAAAGTTATCTTTATAGCTTATTTGAAGTCTGTTTAAAATAAAACAGTACTCACTATATTTTTTCCCTTTTTAAAGGAAGATTTAAGAGCTCTATGTCATTTATAAAATCATAATAAATGGAAGTTGGTGATGATTCATGTTCTCTCCTCACTACCGTCATTATATCCTGCTTACTACATTTTTTCCCCCTTTTAGAAAATGACTCCTCATCCTCCTCTATTATTTTCGATCCTCACTCTCAACGCCTTCAAAACATGTACCTTATTATGCCCACAAGACACAGAGAGTTAAAAGGTTCCCCGGCCCTGGGCAGGTCAGGGTCCTCTATCATGAGGCTAAAGCTCCTGGAGGCTACAGCACCTGCGTAGACAGTTCTTCCAGCCAAGACTGCCCTCTTACTTCAATCCACAGAGCGCTCTTTAAAACAAACTTCCTTTTCCATGTTCACAGCAGTGATGAATCCATGCAGTGACTGTCTCATGCACTAAACCTAGT
The DNA here is from genome assembly GCA_004363575.1 of Solenodon paradoxus. Taxonomy (NCBI): domain Eukaryota; kingdom Metazoa; phylum Chordata; class Mammalia; order Eulipotyphla; family Solenodontidae; genus Solenodon; species Solenodon paradoxus. Next base: position 17,575 of record RJWH01001858.1, read on the forward strand.
GATAAAGTCACTTTTAACCTCACATACCTCTCTAAGCGCCTCAGCTTTTCCTGAGCGCTCCCTACAGTCATGGCTGCTAAGAGCAGCACTGGTTTACAGCCCTAAGAAACAGCAGTACCTTTTACTAATATCCTGACTGTGGACCTGTAATCATTAAAACCTTTATGGAGCCTCAACAATAAATGTGACATGAAGTTAAGTGTAAACACAAATGAACTGATGACTGAAAAAATAGAAAGAATCAATCGCAAAAAGTTATGACAAGATCATCAAGCATTTTTTAAAAACAGAAACTTCGTAAGACAACAAAAGTGCCTGTCTGGTATGTAAATTGCTCTTCTGCGTCTGATTTTTTAAAGTACCGCTTCTACTGCAGAGAGGGGCACACTTACTGGCACTTTTCCAGGTCACTTCCAGGTCTTTATTCAATAATGATGCATCACTGGTGATTACAACGCACTGTCTCGTAGACCCAATTATTCCCTTGCATAGCCGCTTAAAGAAACTAATGGCTTGAGTACCAATTTACATTCTGCTTTAAGAGAACATTTAACCATGAGTACGCCTAATGATACAGTCCTAGAAAAACATGCCCCTGTAGAAACACCAAGACTGAGCACGGCAAAGCCATCAGATGACACGCTCACACACGCTACTGCAGTCCAGGGGCGGACTGCCACAGCACCCACAGAATCCTCCTCTGGGACTGGCTACTATCCCAAAGTCTGGAAACAACACATGTTGGTGAGAATGTGGAGAAAAGGGAACACTTTCACACTGCTGGTGGAGTGCAAACTGTTGCAATCCCTCTGGAAAAACATGGAGATTCCTCAAGAAGTTGAATATGTAAATCCCACACTATACCACCATCCCACTTCTAGGTATTTACCCTAAAGATACAAAAACACTATTTTGCCGAGATTTATGTACTCCTCTGTTTATCACAGTCCTGTTCATAACAGCTAAGGAAACTACTAAGTGCCCAATATCAGATAAATGGATAAAGATTTGGTACATATCTACAAAGGAATATTACACAGCCCTTAGACGAGATGAAACCTTGTCATGTGAATCAATGTGGATGAAACTAGAGGGGATTATACTAAGTGAAACAAGTCAAATGAAGAAAGATACCAGATGACCTCGCTCACAGGTGGAATTGAACAGACAAAACAAAGGAACGGATGAAACAAAACCAACCCTTGGACACTAGCAATAGAACTGAGGTGACCAACAGGGAATGGGGCGGTGGTGCGTGTTAAGTGCTGGCAGAGTCCACTGGACAATGGGGAAGAACACTTGGTGATGTGGTGCAGGGCAGGGTGTGCTGACATGTTTGCAAGGAATGGGGAAACTGCACATCTGGGGAACCTACATATATGCGTTTATTTTAATTTGTAAAACAAAATTAGTGCAATAAAAAAGAAATTGGGAATAGATAAACAAGTAAATAAACTCTTGCTCCGGGCGTAAGAATGGTCCCGTACAGGCCTGCCAGCCACCTACAACACAATGAAATGATCTCTACGGGCTCTTGCTTAACACAAGTACCACCTGGGGGCCACGGAATGTGGCCTGGACCACCATGGCACACTCTGGCCTGAGCCTGAACAGCAGGGAGGGCAGCTCCGGGAAGGCAGGCAGGGACTAGGAGTGGAAAGGGCTTGCCTTGAAGAAGGCCTCCATGAGCATCTGGTCAGGGCACAGGTCCCGCCACGGGAGCTCCCGGTAGGCGCTGTGAAAGGCGTGTAGGATGTACTCCGGCATTCTGGGTGCTGTGCACGCTTCGCAGTAATGCACCAAGTGTAACCGGAGGGGCCCTTCATCAGCTGGCAACAGTTTATCTGAAGTGAACAGGGTAGCAAAGTCAGAGATCTTGTGCTTTGGTGAAAAAAAATTTAACACGAAACAAATCTGAGCTAAAAGTTTAAAACCTAAGGTTCTCAACCATTATCTAATTTCAAAGATTATCATGTTCCAGGGAAAAAACTGATGGCAAATTAAAAATAGTGAATGATACTTTAGGTGCAACCCGGTGGCCTAGCGGGTCAAACCAGGCGCAGTCCACTGCATCCCAAGGTCCTGGGTTCAAGAGCCGGGGCCAGAGGAACAACGAATGATGAACGACTGAATAAAATAAAGTACTTCTGCTGCCTCTCCCTGCCTGTCTGCTTATCTACTCACCTGCATTCCTGCTGTACCTTTCCTTTAAAAAAAAAAAAAGTATTTTAATTCCTTGCTTGGGTAACTGGAATCCACAGTTGGGAGAAAAGCAGGGCAATCACTTTTTCTTCAAAATTTCTAAATATACGGCTTTTTAACCCCAATATACTTTCTCAACCCCAACCAATTCTAAGATGCTTTTCATCTGCTGCTCTCAGCATGCATTCAGTCTCGTGCATTTAGCACGTTCCACTATTCCTCAAAAGGGTATGTTCCAAACGACCAAAACTTAACCTGGGGAATAAAATTAGACTATTAAGTGTCACTCAGGAAAGCAGATCTAAACAAATCCCACACAACTCCTGGAGACCTGGATCACTCAGGGTTAGCTTCACAAGTTTTAATCACATTAGGGCTCTCAAGAGTTAATAACAGCCCAGATACAAATATGTTCTGTGACCTCAGGGAAGTTCACTGCTTTTCTGGTTTTCCTTTTTTCCACTCCATGGCTACAATGTCACACTTCCCTATCTCCTCATATTTTCTCTTTCCTCCCTAAAATCAGCTACCAATTCCCAATGTTATTTGTGCATCCTCCTGCTCCTCAACCACTTTCTCAGTTTATATACACAGGGTGAGGGAGAGACGCTCGCTGAAGAAGTGGCTGCTTTTTTCCGTAGCTGAGAGAATTTGTTACCACACACACAAGGGAAGAGGTTACAAGCTGTGCGCTGCATGACTGCATGAGTGACTTTCTTTGTCTACCAACTAAAGCAAAATGAAATAAAGTAGGAAAGCAGAGGCAAGTGATGAACTGAATGTCTTGGGGCGCAAATGAAAACTAAGCGAGAGATGATCTATTACTGCCTACCTTGAAAACTCTGGTGCAAACAGCCGATACAGTCGGCGAACAGCTGCACAACGCCCGAGGCCACCGCAGCGTCGCTCTCCAGCCAGGGGTAATGTCTTTGGCCGCTTGAAGTGAAGAAAGCACGTGTACAGAAGTGAAAGTACCAAAATCACACTACTTGAGGTCCCAGAGTGTAGGGCTTGCCTACGTCCTTGACTCCACGCTACCACATAGACCTAACACACATGCCGGCTACTTTAAAGACTATTATCTGAAAATTGATCATGAAGCAAAACTGGACTCTCATTTCTAGTTTTCCACAAATAATGACATTTTAAGTCAAAGGCTATATACTCCCAGAGGTGAATGGCAGATTATAGTATCAACCATATCATTTTATTTACTTTACTTCTCGACCTTTATTCCAATATAATTAAGTTTCAGAAGAGAGTTATCTAAATAACTATCAAATTAATACCTTTTTCGCATCCAATTTATACCCTTGAGTCTATCTTGGCTAAATTTCAAATGCCTTAGAAAAACATGTAACAGAATGATGGCCAAGAAAGAGTAGACAGGAATGCACCGAAGAAAAAAATCTTTATATGAAAATTTTAGTTTCTGAAACTGGTCCAGAAACTTTAATTTCAAAATTAATTCCATGAATTCTTCCTGGAAATAAATAGTCTGCACTGTGATCGATAATCCCAAGGTCACTACAAAACCCCGAAGCTTGCAGGCACAGGAGTCAAGATGGAGACGTGGTGGGAGCATGGGCATCTCCTCCCCGCAGAGCAACCAGAAATCACCTAATGTTCAGACACACACGCCGTGGAAGGACAGGCCCGGAGGCTGCAGACACAGCAGCAGCGATCGCCACTACAGGGGTAGGCGAAGGTGTTGGGATTTAGAGCTGCATCGTGGATTTGGGATGCAGCCCAGGGAGCAAAAGGGCCGACACAGATGGGGTGAGACCTCAGGAAGAACCAGGCCTCCAAGGAGTTGCTCTGAGGGCAGCACAGAGCCCCCCAGAGGACAGGGACATGGAGCCAGAGGAGAAGGTCTTGGCACAAGGTAGGCGGAAGATCAGCGCGCTGCTGGTCTGAATAGAAGCCCCTGCAGGGAAATTACACAGGACACCACCGTAATTGGAAGGCAGCTAGGGGAATCCCCCGACCCCACTCCCTGCCACCCTGAATCACAGGAACAGTCCAGAGGAAATCCCACTGCCAGGCTTAAAGAAGAGAGTCTACCAGAAGGAAGTTTCAACAGCTACCCACAGCGCCACCCTGTGGATGGAGGGGGAACTGCAGCCTGATTGCTGATTGTGGGCCACTGACAAGGTCGTGTTATCATTTAGACCTGGAACAATTGGACACCTGTAGGAAGCTCTGCATCCCCACAAAAACTCCAACCCAACAGGATGAACTCGTGGGTCCCAACACAGCATTCACCTACAAACTTCAACAAATCCAACCAGTGGTGATACCACAAAACTCAAGAAATCCCAGTATTCAAATCAAGATTCAGTCTTACATATTACAAGTTGATACCCTGCACAAGGCCATCCATGCATGGAAAGCTGAACCACAGAAACAAACAGAATGCCAAACAGAGCAAAGGCACAGAAAAATATATGTGAAATGATGGATCCAATTAAAACCCCAAAGGAAAATCTGAGTATGACAGACATGTGCAAACTGCTTGAAGGTGAATTTAAGGCAACAGTGACAAACATACTCATGAAAATCAAGAAAAAAAAAGAGGAAGATAAAGAGAATAACAAAAAAGAGAGAAAAAATGAAGCAAGACAACAAAGAAATGAAGAACATGATAGTTGAAATAGTGCCTTCATTTAATTGTAGAGTTCGTTTAAAATGGTTAATTCTCACCCAGTAATTCAAAAGCCAAATTAGTTCCAAAAATAACTGAGGTAATAGATAGAATCAAGTTGTCTCATATTTTGTAATACTACTGAAGTCTAATTTAGGAAAGCAACATTAATTTTTTTTAATTAAATACTAAAACTCAGTCAACTTCTTTATTGTATAAAACTAGAAAGAGTCCAGTTTTGCTTCAAAATTAATGTCAATAGCACTGATCAGCCACAATGACCATTCCATAAATAGCATCTCAGTGTGTAAAACTCAACTTGAAGTAAAACATTATCTTTAAAAAAAATCCACAAAGTGTCATAAGTTTCTTTTGTGAAGAAGCATTTTCTAAATTTAAACACAGAAATACACTAAGAATTAAATATTGCAGGATTTGTAATAAAACACCATCAGAACTTTAAGTCTATAAATTCCAAAGGAATTTGAATGTCTGAAAAGCTATATACCTTTCGTTGTCCTCTAAAACCAGGATCCAGGGCTTAAAGAGCTGGATGACCACTGAATGCAAGGACCTCAGCACTAAAACAAAGCAAAAACTTCAGAGACAAAAATACAAGCTCATCTTTTGTCAATTATCACTGATAACACTAAGTAGAAAAATCTACTTATTATCTGTACACTCATAAACCTGTTAAGATGTAAATGACACCCTTAGTGCAACTAAATATGTTTGTGTTTTCATTTGTTGAGTTTGCAATGGAATTTCTTTTAATTTGCAAAACTTTTATTACAACCCCATATCATGGGTACTTTTTTAAAAGATAAATGCTTAAATATTCAGAACACTTTCCTTAATAAGATAAATAACAGGAATAGTTGGAGACTGAACCCTTTCTCACTGCACCCCGCCCCACAAAGGAGGGTCAAAGACAAGCTGAAGCAAGCTGACTGTGTCAGTGGACACAGGTGTGACACATAGAGGCTCACACCTGCACTATATATCTGCTCTTGAGACTCAGATACATAGTTTCATCACAAAGTTTTACGGCTCTTATTGTGTCTATTCTAGCTCTTCTAGCGAAAGACCAGGACACCTACCACCATGTTACACTAAAGGCAAATTACCTGTTTTGCTGCTGGCACATGGGTCTTGGGCCAAGCGGGTCATTTCTGAGTCAAGCAGTCTTTTTACCAGATAGCCCAAGAATATCTTCATATCAGCCATGTAGGGACTCCATTTTGAGAATAAACCAAAGCTTTTAAAGTCCAATGTGGATAACCGAAGCTTATGAAAAAAGTCTGAAAGCCACTGTATAGTCTCCATTACCTGGGAGAGAATGACCAGTCAGAAAATGCTTATTTGATTGTCTACTTTCAATAGGGTATTACAGCAGGCTGTGACTTTGAAATGTAGTTGCAAAGGTATAAACATATGAAAAGTAAATCAGTAGATTTCAAACTCTTTCTAAAACTGAGGAACCAGTCTTTCAAATTCATCTGCATGTAGATCTATGCATAAAAAATTGATGACAGGTGCACCACCGTGGTTTAGCAGTTAGGGAGCAAGGCAGGTCAAGTCCAAGAAGCAGGGTTCGAGACCCGGGGCCGGGGGAAGGAAAAAGCAAAACAAAACAACAATAAAATGACTAAGCCTATTTTTTAAAAAAAGAAAGAAATGAATGACACAAACAAAACCTCTGATATCTCTCTGTGTGTATGCATATACATAATAATAAGAAAGCAATTTTTTAAAAACTGAGGAACCCGAGCTCTGTGGTACACTGCATGAAAACCTGACTGAAGGAGCCCATGGTATAAGGCTGGGAATCAAGAATTAGACAGGTTAAGGTGGGGAGGTAAGGTCCACACCTGCTTGTCTGACAAGAGGTCATCCGGTGAGCCTTGAAGCACGGCGCTCTCGGCAGAAGCTGCCCCCTGCTGGCAGTGTGAGGCGCTGCAGCCCAGGGCTCTCAGAGTGGCTTTCCAACACTCGGGGCTCAGCAGCTGCTCCGCCGAGCCTTAGGGGCAGGACAGAGAACAGCAAGTCAGCAAGCAGCGGCCCCCAGACACACTGCACCTCAGGGGGCGGGAATACACCTCTTCAGGTTCTTTCCAGCCAGAGACGACATGAGGATCACAGAGGATCACAGAGGCTCACAGGAGCAGGTCTGCGGGGAAGGACGGTGAGTGCAGCTGGACTGCACTGAGGGCGAGGTTTATGTCCAGTGGCTACAGTCTGGACATTTGGGTAGAAGCCTAGAATGAAATGAAAGCCATGCGCAACCTGCGAGGTGGTAGCAGAGGCAGGAAAGACAAGGGGGCCCCAGGTGAGCAGAGAGTAAACAGCACAGACAGATGCAGGGGACGCGAACATGACAGCCCGGGAAGGAAGGGAAATCAGAGCCGGGGGCCATGGGGTCTGACGGAGCTGGTGCTGTCGGTCACCAGGCTTTAACCGAATTTCTCTTCCTGGGAAGAGAAATTTCCTGCCAATGCAAGTCCATGGTTGCCGATACAAACGACTCACAATCTCATGGAAAGATTTCAGAGGGAAAAAAGAACAATACAAACTTGGTCAAATTTGAAAATTTACAACAAAAATTAGCTATGCATCATCATCTGTACGAATACATTTCCTGCCACCATCGTCTACACCCTACAACTTGCCTCTGTAGGAAACAAAGATTCAAGTATGGTGAAAATGAGACCACATATTTCAGTATTCGTCAGAGTCCAATCAGATAAAATAAATAACTTATTCATTCAACAAGCTCTATTAAGTAACGCAAAGATTTGGAATGAAGTAAAATTTTGTTTCCACTGCATCAATAAGACAGTAAGAACTTTGCATGAAAAAAAGTAAATCCAATCTCATTCATCAAAATTTCAATAAAATTCCCACCTAGTGAAATTCCTAAGCCTATGTCTCTTAAAACATCCCTAATCTCTGATACTACAATGAAAAATGGCAGGGGGGAATAAAATTAGTAGAAATGTGAAAAACTGAATGCTGCCTTTTCATTTGGCAAATATAAAAAACAGTCTATCATTAAAGAAGAATAAAATTTAATTGCAAAAAATCAAGAGTCAAAAAACTAGGGGAAAAATTTGTACCAAATTGATCCGCTATTTGGAACTTCAGAGAGACCAACTGGCACAGCTACAAATTATAAAGCAGCAAATTCCTTCTCTACCAATTAGAACTTATTCAAACATCTAGGAAGGTGGCTGACCATTTTACAGATAGCAACCTTCACTGAGCACTTTCTAAGGGGAAATTAGTGATTCTAAACTCCTGATCACTTGTATTATTTTTAGACTTTTGGATGACATCTGTCAAATGCTAGAAGCCAATTTTAATATTCACGCAGTCTAATCAGTTACAATTAGAAGACACTTACCTTGCATCAGTAGCCTGAGAATGTCACTGTACTGGTCAGGGAACTGGTAGAGGAGGAGGTAAGTCCAGTGCTTACAGAAAAGATTAAAAGGCATCAAGATATCTTCATCTGGTTCAAGGCCCCAGGCAGTAAGTGCCAAGTGAATAGACTCCAGAAGCCTGGTGCGATCAGACAGAGGAGGTTTAGTGGCATTTAACCATTGCTTAAGATCGAACTAAAAGGAAACAGAAACAAGATGCAGTTTTATTTACATTAGAGAAAAGTCTACAAATTTTGTGTAAAAGTCAGACTGCCTAGCACTCATCTTTCAATGAATATTGAAACTAAAATTTATATACAAGCATTTAAAAAATTCCAAGGTAATCAGTAATTGACAGGATGGGTGCCATTAGGCCTACATCTCTATTCACTCTCTAGGACTGCAGACAAGAATTGGACTTCGTGGTTCTCCTTGCAGTTTGTCACAGTGCCGTCAACAAGAAGCCACTTCACAGAACTGTCTCCATCTAACTGCCATATTCCTGAGTCCTAACCTACTCAGTCAATTAAAATGGAGGATGTTGATATCACTTGCAGAATCCCAAACTAGAACACATGTTCTCCCCCATTACAGACTGAGATCAGCCTTTAGGCCCTAGGAAAATGCCCAGGCTTTATGATTCTTAGATGTCAGAGAAATATAACTGAAGGTGTAATGGCTAAGGCTCTGAAATTTTCCACTGGTTAAGTAAATTCATTTCCTTTGATCTGAGTTGATATTCAGCTTGGAATGAGAACAAAGGCAATTTTCTTAGATACAGCTTATCCTAAATATGAGAGACTGTGACAAATTACAACTTGTTTATCAAATATAACTTAGGCATAAATTTTAGTACTTTCAAAAGAAGGATACACTAAATTATATTATCACTGCTTCAAAATTGTACTAAGTTTTAAAAAGCGTGTGACGCTAGGCTCTTTTTCTACCAGGCACCCCAACAACACAGCCACTGTCCCGTAAGCAGGGCTATGGGAGCGGGCTGCTTAAAGATCATGTAAAATGCCAGCCTACGGCCAACCTGGAAACAGGCCTCCAGAAGGCCTTGGATTTCTAGGGAGTGCGACCCACGACTGTGCCTACAGGTCCTGATTGCTTCATGACGGAGCACAGCACACCTTGGTGAGCAGCATGAAAATCATATCGCTGTTGTCCTCGCTGAGAAACTTCACCACCTTCTGGTACAGCTGTATGAACTCTGTGGGGGCAGCATTGGGGGTGAAGAAAGGAGACAGGAGAGAGCAGAGCCTTCTGTTCTTCAGAATGGTCTGAAGTACCCTTTTACATTCCGATCTAGTGCCACTGATAAACACCTTCAAAGAATGAAAAAGGGAAAATGTCACCGAATCCTCTCCCATCCACCCTTCCTATAAATGACTGAGTTTTGAGGCAAAAGAATTTTTTCTAAAATGAAAATCTAAAACAACCAAAAGAAAACTAAAATCAACATAGGTAATTCTATCGCTTCTAATCTAGGTGATATTAACAATTCTAGATAATCCACTATTTTACTTTGGACAAGCCATATAGGAAATTCTGAATTAACAACACCACATTTTTTAAGGGATCAAAATATTGGGATAATTCCAATTTGCAATGTATCTACCACAGTTACTAAGTATCCAAAGTGGTTCTAAATTATATCAAGAAGATAAAACTTCTGGGTTACAGATTTTATTGAGATGTGCTTTTTTTACTTTTATAAAGCTAACTTTGACGGTTAATGTAATCAAGATAACTGTTTTAATTTGGATCTAATGTTAATGTTTTATAAGACAAAAAAGGATTAAAGATAAATGACAAAGTAGAAAAATTAACTTAAAACACATTTCAGATACCAGGTTAACAGTCTGAGAAGCTCTTTTAAAGCAATCAAAAAATAAATCCTTGAACAGAAAATATGCAATGAACAATAATCAGCAAATCACAAATAAATACATATGGCTAATAGACATGAAAAATTATGCAACTTAACAGGCTCGTCAAAAAATAAAAATGAAATACCACTACTGTATTAGCAAGATTTAAGAAGAATGCTTATTCCTAATGGTGGTCATGGTGTGGATACTAACACACTGACACCTGCTATGAGAGTGTGAATAGGCAGAAACACCCCAGGAGGTTAGTGTGACCTATCCATTAAATGCTTGTCCCTTTGACATAACAATAACACTTTTAGGAAATAATCCTAAAAAAATAGTCCAAAAAATTAACAAAGCTCCTTAAGAATACTTCTACTGGCCTCACTGTAGCTGAACAAGCAACCTACCTAAATATCCAACCAGAGGACACTGCTCAGCACGTTACACAGTATGTGTTCCATGGAGCATGTATCAACTACCATGACAGAGGTCTGTATTTATTAACATGGAACAAGAACTGAAAGATGCACTGAATAAAAGAGTAGATTACAAAATGGCATGTGCCTATTTTTGTGTCTATTCATATATTTATTCATCTATCAAAATTACACACAAACACACACACCTTCTAACAAACACATATAAGCAAAACTATAATGAAATGTTAAAAACTGTGTAGTCAGTCAGTATTTCCACATGGTTAGGATGATGATTTTTCTTCTTTAAACTTCCCATGCTGTCTGCATTGCTTATAATAAACACACATCAATTTTATAGTCAGGGGACAAACTACTTAAATAAATCAGTTTTAATATCTGTTCAGCATCTCTTCCTTATAATATCCAAAAAATAGGTAGTCATTCAATTAAATTTGCGAGTACATGGTTAATTAGTGTTTACATATTTCCAACAAGTGACTTTTCTTTAGTGACACATTTCATAAATCTGCATGAAAACGATGTCTTTGCCCTTGTTAAATATTCATATATATAAAAAATAAGCCCAATAAATAAATGGTGATTGAGAAGAACAACTAGGAGGCAGCAGCTGGAGGTGAAATGAACACTGCAGGTGGTGCCCTGATGGCTCAGGTGCTAAGCCAGTGGCTGGGGAGTAGATCACTTAGCCCAAGGACCTGGGTCATGACCTGGGGTATCAGGAAAGGGGTCTGCAACGAAAATAAATAAATAAAAATTATTCTTCCTCTTCCTTCCTTAAAATCCTTTTTGTCCTCTCCTTTCCTCACTTTAAAAAAGAAAAGGAGGAAATGAGTACTGAAGACCGGAGAAGTGAAAAGACCTAGGATCCCACTCTGAGCTCTGGCACTCACTCACTCTTCTTTAGGCCAAGTCACTCAACCTTTTAGAACCCAGTTTTCTCATCTTGAAGATGGGAAGGCTATCGATCTTAGAGACACTGAAGTATAAAATAAATCAGAAAGCATTTTATAAAGGATAAAGAGCTTCAATAACAATATTAATAATACCAACAATATAGGATAGACTCTGATGTCTCCCTAGAGTCTTTCAAATATGAGTAATTTCATAGCTTTTATATGAGAGGCATAATTCTATATCAACAATTCTAATTACATCTTGAGAAGTCAACAATATGAAGGGGTTTCTGATTTAGGTCAGACTATGAACCTACAATATGAATCTGAAGTCAACCCTTACTATAACTAATGAGAACACTGCAGGAAGCCAGGAAGCCATTATATCTGGAAAAGGATAAAGACACAGAATAACCTCACCTGTCCCAGGATCTCAATGCATGAAGTAAAGAAGTGCCTTGTGGGGGGATGACGCTGTGTCTCCTCACTGACGTAATCCACAACAGTGAAGAAGAGACTAATGCCAACCTTCTGAACCCCAGAGGTAGGCTGCAGCTTGTAGGCATTCACTAAGGCCCTGTGGGAAAATGGAGATAAAACTACTGGTCTATAGCAAGAAAGTCCAGATTCACAAGTGTTTCTTTGATCCTGTATGTTCCTCAGGCAAAATTGTTAAGAGTCCTCAGAGCCCCATACGAATATCACTTTTAGAAATATTTCATGGAGTGAGTCTCTTACAACTTGACCCAAAACTTATTTTTGATATATAAAAATGATTTAATGCCCTCTCGGGGGAATAATTATCTGTTTTATAAGGACTTTACTTAACATTCTTAATGCTAAATTTTTTCATATTGTGTTTGTAATTGATAATTTATTATTTAGTTTCTTATATTTATTTTATACTATATATTTTTAAAAACAAGAACTCTCATTTCTCCAAATTTTAAAATTCAAAACATTCAGGTGGAGAAAAAAAGACTTCTGTATAAAATAAGATCCTAGAATAAGCGTATCTCTTCTCATTCTCAGACTTGTTTGAGTTCCTTTCCTAATAAAAGAAACATTCTCTTATTCACGCTATCTCCTTCTCTTTCCCAGGTTCCCAATCCAATCCACAAAGGACTCAATGTCCCTCCACGGCACCATCCCCATATACCAGAACAATGATTAGCTGCCGGTACTAGAATGTAGAGTCACCTAAAGTAAAAGGCAGAGTCGATCTCTCCCTCCAAGCCATGTCCCAGTGGCTTTGGGCAAAGAAAACCAAGTGAAAACCGCAATGGTTAAATGCAAACTGGCAACTATACCTGAGTGCCCTAATTCCTATGAGCAATTCCGCTGTGAACTGTCAAATCTGAGTTGAGCGTGGTGACTTCCTAGGTCTAAATGTAACTGATTTAAAACTGAAGCAGTAAATCTCCCCAGGATTAAATTTCAAGGTGCTATATCTTGTCATAATTCAGGGATCAGCAAACTAATACTATAAAGGACCCGAGAATACATACTTTAAGCTTTATGAGTCATAAGTGATTACAACCATTCAATTCTTCCATTGCAGTAGAAAAGCCAGACATTAAACAAATGGGTGTGGCTGGGCTCCAATAAAACTCTGTCAAAGTAGGTGGCAGCCCCCTGTACTACTTTAATAACTGGGTATGGAAGCAGGATGCTTACTATTAATAACAACCACGAGCATTTTAAGTTAGAATACCCCCAAAACTTACGTAATCAAGTTTTCTGAGTGCACAGCCGCTTCCACGATGTTAAGTGATGGTGGCTGGGCAGCTTCTGCTTGCAACTGCTTCACTTCTTTTCGCAAAACATGAAGCTGCTGGCTCACCGCTTCATTCTTATGCATTCCTTCAAACTGACAAAAATGGAAACGGTCAGACTTTTGTCCCTATGTGTTCCAGGAGCAGGCATTTTCTTATAAATACAGTGGGCCTATAATGAGAGGTATTATTACAATTAAGAGTTTAAGTCAACAGTCTCAGTTGAAGCTGAAAGAGTTGGAAAAAATTGTCAAAAAGCAACTCAAGAATCTCAGGTTTGTCGTGAAGACTCAAACGTGAATTCATTTATGGCTGATTCAAAGATGTGTTATGGAATCTGTTCTATGTCACTTATGTTTTAATTCGCCAATCCTCACCAAAAACAGACATGACGCCTTCTATCTCGGAGGCCTTTCCTGAAGCACATCAAGTTCCATCTCGATCATCGCTCTCCAGTGCCATCACCCCTGTCCTCCCACCCAACGGCCGGCATGATTCATGATCCGACCCCAAACACTGGGGTCACACGGCTCACGTGTGCCCAGTATAAAGAGGATGGATGAAGGCTGTTAATAAAACATTTGCCAATTCTAAAAGCGGAACAGATATATTTTATAACACAAACAACAAAATAAGAAAAATATGAGAAGTGCCCAAATTGGTTGCCTGTCTAGAAAAAGCAACTCACTGATTCTTGCAAGCCAGCCTTTGATAAAAACTTTATGTGGAAATAAGGAGAATTTATTAAGCTTTAAAGAAAAACAAGTGTGTTTCAATTTAAAAGACTATTCTTTATTTAAGATTATTATGCCTTTCCTATTGGGGGGCGTTGCTAATATGCCTCCTTTTAAATCAAGTGACAGTAACCTACATGACAACTGCTTTGTGAACGTGTTTAATGTTCTTTTTTGTATGGACAGATACAGAGGCTCTCCAGGCCCAGGGTGCAACACCACACAGAATCAGTGCGCCAGCTGTCGGGGACTGGAGGACACAGGGACAACTCAGGAGGGACCTGGACAGGTTGAAGCTGGCTGGGGGTTAAATAGTGTGTCACAACCAGAATAGGGAGCAGGCTCTGTCTTGGGGAGGAGGCCTTTCAAGCAGTCAAAAGAGTTTGGACTTATTTTGCAGACATGACAGAGAATGCTAGCGAGTCTAGAAATTTAGAAAGCAGGAATTTTAAATCCCTCACAGTCCTCCCCGATCACCTGGGTCAGTAGTAGCGTCTGCATTTTCCTCAGCTGCACCTGCTCAGACCCAGACTTCAGCCCCTGCTGCCAGGATGGCCGGCATCCTTTGTAAATAACACAAACAATGGACCCACCAAGCTGCCTAACCAAGGCCCGGGGTCCCTGGCAGGGACATCATCAGAAACCCAGATCAAAAGGTCCTGAAGGGCAGTGTCCTGTCTGTTCTGCTTCCCAAGGCACCCAACCACAGCTCAGCTCTGACAGCACAGCGAACTCCTACTCACTGCACGGCCATGTGAAATTTTTTCTATAAAACGCACCAATGCTGTGTGAAAAAATCATTACAAAACTTGCTTAAAATAAAAAAGCTGCTCATTTGAATCAAACAGCATGAAAGTGAATATGTAAGAACATAGAATGTTAACAATTTTAACTTTTACTAATAAAGATACGAAAGATTACAAAATTGTTTCCATTAAGCCAAACAATGACATAATACAAATATCAAATTTCAAATCTTTCAAAGAACACACCAATGCTTAACAGGCCAAAATGTGACGTGAGTATGTGCTGCCAGGTTTCTGGCCCAATATGTCACCAACCGCTACAAGACTGGGTTGGGGCAGATGGGGGTCACAGTCCTTGGCTGGCCAGGAGAGAAAGCCACCAAATGGAGAAGAAAAGAAGAATCTGAGAGGAGGAAGGAACAGTGAGAAGGAAGGAAAGTGGGAAGACAGGTAAGAAAGAATAGAGGTGCACTGAGCTGGGAAATTGCAGAGACTGAAAACACTGCATCTCAACTTTTACAACTGCTGCCCCACATCGTCAAAATGCCTGAAGAAGAAAAGAAAACCAACCGATCTAGGAAAGTTTAGACACGCTCACCAAAAACATTCCCCAAGCATCATTATTTCCTAGGCTACTCATTGTTTATTATTCCTACCACTGTTGAAAGTTTTCTTTCCTTACTAGAACAGGGGTGAGAGAGATTGAACGGCTCGCAGGTCATAATTACAAGAAGTTGTAGACAATAGAACAAAGCTTGGTGGAGGTCCTCCACTTAGTCATTTTAAGTAGACAAAGAAAGTGAAAAGTTGGACAAATCACGTCCTTTGGTCAGTTTTTACAATCATGTGAGGTGCTCAGTGGGTCTTTTCCATCTTTCATTCTAGGAATGAACACATTTTTCACAAGATAATAAATTAATTCGGGGCCCACCAAACATACTGCACAATACCAAAGTACAACAAAAGAAACCCTATAATAAATCAGCCCATTTCCTCAGGGAATACTACTGAATTATTAGAGGCTTCTATTAGGAGAGGCGGGCACAGAAGAAGCACGTCTCATTTCCCATAAAATATATTTGACTTTTGTATACCCCAAATAAGCCATCCACAGTTCAAACATTTGCAGATGGTAGGAAATTTCCAGGGCTTTCCCTCCCAGAAAAATTATATTAAACAGTAAAATATTTGCATGGTATAATTTGAAATCTTCTTAAGTGAGCCATTAAAAAATGATTTAAAATATAAAATCATTTCCCATGAAGCTGATTTTAAAGATGGATCCACTCCATGAATTTTCTAATTACTGAAAAAGGAGGCAATACTGCCGCACCAACTCAGAAAGAAAACGGGACTTGTGTTTAAATGGGACTTGACTGTCACGGTCAGCCTATTCAGAATCACACTGCTAGTCTTCAGAAATTAGAGCTGAAACAGTTCAAGCAAATGGCCTGGCCAGTTCCTAATATCAAATGGGAAACTTGTATCTTGTATTTGGATGGATGTGGACTGGAATCTGACTGAGTCACTGACTAGTACTGTGACTGTAGCAAGTTTCTAGACTTCTCTGAACCTATTCCTCTTTGTCCTGTGACGATTAAGTGAGATGTTATCATCAAAGCCCCTAGCATATTGCCTGGGATCTGACAGCACCCAGACAAGTGATGAGAAGCACGGTGGACAAGGCTGGGAAGGAAAGCGGGGGGCTGCAGTATGATCATCCTTCTAAGACATTTGTAGCATAGTAAAAAGGTAAGTGGAGAGGGGTGTGGATTTAAATTGAGATTCTGTAGGAAATCTTTATCAAGTGTTTCAACTGTAAGCTAAGAGTGTTAATTTCTAGTAGGAAAAAGTTCCAAATTCCAGGCCCTCCATGCCAAATACTATCTACAAAGCTCACAAGGGCAGTTAACTTCAGAGAGCTTACTTGTAAAGAGTATAAATCTATAGTTGTTGATGCTTACAAATACATCTCTTCTGTGACACTGACTGTACTTGGTACTGATGACATAAACGTGAATAAGACAAGGCCCTGGCTTTCATCTAACTCAAAATCTACTAACAGAATGAATCAAAATACAAAACACAGTATAAATCAAACCGAACACGCGGTATGCTGGGAGCTTTTGCTGAGTCATTCAGGCAGCATTTAAGGTACTTATCATGTGCCAAGAAACATGCTAGATGATATGAGTATACAGGTGAGCAAGGACAGGAGCCCTCTTCTCAAGTTGCTCAAAGTCTGCTAGGAAAAACAGCAGATGACTACTACTGCATGTATGCACAAGCTGATGTGAACAGGGAATTCTCAATATAACTAGAGGACCTCTGTCCAGACAGAGGTACTGTCTGGACAAAGAACTGAATGAAAGGGAACAAGTAACAGAATATATGTGGGTATGACTATTCCTATCATTTCTGGAGAATGAAAAGTTTTCAGGGGCAGAACGTTGCTTGTGGAGTAGGATAGAGGGGCACCGATGCTGCCAGAAAAAGATCAGGAACAGATAATGGAGGACCCTAAGAGTGACGTTCCTTTAGACACTGGAGAGTCACTGTTTTTAGCCTGGAAAGTGATCAGATATGTGTTCAAAAAAGATGAATGGTGACAGAATGGAAAATAGACTTAGAGGGAGAGAGACTCCTAATGGTTAGGAAACCTAATGTAACACAGTTTTGGGGAGAAGTGATATGTGCCTACCAGGAACAATGACAATGAAAACAAAGAGAAAAACCATATATTTAAAACCATTTCAGAGGCAGAACCAATATGATTTGGAAAACAAGTAGAGGGGCAATTTAGGGAAAAAGTGCAGGGTGTGGAAGATATGGTACTGATACCTAGGTCTCCATTTGGGGATCCCAAGAGTAAAATGATAGACAACATGTGTTTGGAGGCAAGGAGATCAGTTTGGGATCCACGGGGTCTGAGGCATCGATGGAATATTCATCGAATGTTAAACAGGCAGGTGGAAATCTAGAACCAGAACTCAAAAGAGAATTCTGGACTAGAGAAACAAGACAGGAGCCATCAACATACATCAGCATATGGGTTAACTTCTTGGGACTCATGGACTACTGAGGACCTATGAAGTTATGAAGTCTCCAGAATAAATTTTTTCATGTACTTTTCAGGGGCTTTGCTGACCCAAGAAAGATCATTCACTCATTCTAGATGAAGAGCTCTGGCACAAAAAGTAGGCAAAAGCAGTTACAATGAAGGAGAGACTCAGTAGAACCGGTACAACTAGTGATCTAAGGGTTGCCTTGTAAAGAAGAATCCAGAGGGAGACTGAGAAGTGGCTACAGACCCAGGGGGATTAGCAGAGACGTCATGACGTTCAGCATCACTAGATGAGAGAACCATGCTAGACAGGATGAAAACTACTAAAACAGTTGTGAGGTAGTCACTGGATGCATGTGTGCGAGGGCTACCGTTTTATGTATCAGCAAAACTGCCTTCTGCACGGCAGCCTTTCTCCCAGTACGGTCTCTTGGTGAATCAAGAATAATCAGAACTACCATACCTACCCTTGATAAACACCATTTGCATAATGGATATTTTTAGATTCAAATACAATTTATGGCCAAAAATCAAATTTAACTGAATTGCACAAAAAATGCTCCAACTTCAAGGCAGGTGGAGTTTTAACTTTCCTTTCCCTGAGCTACCAATGAGCAGCCAAAGAATAATTTTATCTTCAGTTTCTGGAAGTAGCAACAGCAGGTACCGTCCATGTCAGCCTTAGTTAGAAATTACTGTGTAACTCTCCAAAGAAATCCAATTTAGGTCTGGGCTACGAGACACATCTAGAGCATCAGGCAAAACAATGGCTGATTAATGGTACTGTTGATGTTGATACTTCTAGAAGATATCTGAGGAGCTCCTCAAGTTTCTGGATCTCTCTGAACGGAATTGAAAGTGAGGGCACTTGGGAAAACTACCAAAATCTGCACATTCAAAATAAAGTTATTTTAAAAGTAACACTTGAATATTTCTAAATGAGGTTTTACCTGCAAAAGTTATTTTTTCAAATTCTTTAGGCTTCTACAAAATCTCTTTTCCCCTCTGTCCTTTCTTGGCTTTATTTCTCTTTCCTTCCCTCTTTAAGTGATCTTAGCCTCTCCCAATTTTTCTTGTGAGAAAAGAGAGCATAAGTATTTTTGTGCTGTCTGCAAAAACAAATTTGAAGCCACATTTATTTTGATCCTTCTTACCATAAATCATCTTTCTGATCTCCACTCAAAACTTTAGAAAAGGTATAAATTTTTATTTCAAAATCATCAAAGCAAAGGCATAGAAAGAAATTTAAATTTAAGAGTTCAGACAAAACCAGACTATGATCCCTTTCCTATAAATGAACAGAGATGGTCACTGCAGGATTAGAGCTAAAGCTCCCCAATTTGCCTGGTGGTATTTTCTAGCATGAGACCCTGAGCGTTCATAGGAGGTGGGGTGAAGAGACCTCTTTTTTTGGCTGCGGCAGCAAATACTTAACAACTCTTCACAGACTAAGCTATTAGCCAGAATTGAGAAAACATTTATGTGTTATATCTCACGAGTCGCTTACAAAAGTGCATTTTAGGAGAACTTCCCTACCCTATATAGAATTAACAGCCTGGAAAAAAATATGTAATTTCAAAATATGGAAAACTACTGTGATTTGTAAAACACAGATTTTGGTAACAAGACACTCTTTTTTATTATAACTGAACACATTTTCAGCTCTTTTCCCCTCCACTGTTCAAACTCCATCTTCAGTTGGTAAACTTCGCTTCTAGTTTTATACCTCTAATCTAGTCTTAATAAAGCATTAGCAGCTAGGGGGGAAAATGCACTGAAAAAGAAAACTGACTTTATAAAGCACCTGGCCAAAGATATTATCTTAATATTAGGAGTTGCACGTTCCAGAACAATTTTGTTAACTTTAGATACATACAAATAGGTTATTTTATCAGAAATAAAATTTTGAAGTTCATGAAAAATATAAGCCAAAAATTATTTAGAAGACATTATAAAGAAAAGAGTCTTTCAAGGAGATCGAGAACAATACATTTGATCTTAAACTGTGGATTAGTACAAAAAGGCAAGAAATTTTTGAAAGACAACAATAGTCAGTAAAGTAAGTTTTCCCCAATTTCAAAATGCAACAAAAAAAAAAAAAAAAAAAGGAAGGATTTTATGCAAATATAGTCAGCAGGTAGCATCGACCGCTTAACACTCCCTTCCCAGCTCAAAAATGCTGGATTCCTTGTAGAACAAGCAAAGCAGAGTGATTGCTGGGCAAGCCCTCCACAGTTAGACAGTCTGGGCCTTCCTGGTTCTGCTCCCTGGCTGTGTGACCTTGGGTGTGTGACATAACCTCCTTATATGGAAAATAAAGATAATAAAAATACCTATCTGGAAAAGATAAAATAGGTTCTATAAAACGTTCAGAAAGTACTTATATAAAATAAGTGCTATGATGTACAAGACAGAGCTAAAATTCCATTTGGATGTCCTTACAATGCCACAGATCAAACGTAAAAGAGAAGGTGACGCTAAAGGCAGCTGAATTTTAATCACACTGTCACCCCAGTGACTGCTTTCCATGTGTCCCGCCCAAGTTTGTCGCCAGCGGCTCCCCACAACAGCCCAAGCTCTCAAGTGACCGTCCTTCCATCCCAATGGGAATTCCCACCAACTCTCTCTAAAGCAACTTGAAATGAACAGATCTATCCGCGGACCCCTAGGTGACATCATGATGACTCCATGTTTAACAAACTACAATCATCAAAATCTTCCAAGGATCATTAAAAACGTTTCTCTCCAAGAATCTTTTCAATGATTCTGCATTTCTTTGACTTTCCATCTGTCTTATAGGTCTCATCAGTACTTAAGGAAATACATGATTAGTTCTTCGTGCCTCTTCACTGCCGCCAAAACTACAAACGTTTTGGCACGTGACTGAGGTGCTATTTATTCAGTCTTTCTGATGATAAGACAGTATTAAGGACTCAACTGAAATTCTCTGAATTATGAAGAAATTTCAACAGTCTTACCTGAACTGTTACAACCGCTGCTCCTTGGCATTTCTTACCACTACTGCCTCTACACTCCAAATGCAGTGTGGTCTGTTCTTCTCGATTCACATACTGCTTGGGCATTGTGTCCAAGAGTTCACTATCCAGGGCAACCTGCTGAGATTCCCGAATAGCTGCAGTTCTGAAAAACATCATCAAGAGGTAAATCAAAGTCTTATAAGAGGTTTCACAATAGTGATAAAGGCTTCCAGTCACCCAGCCTGCACTGGAAACAGTAAGACGCGAGTATTCCAGACTTGCCCAGACCCTCTCCTGGAAAGTCAGGCTAACCAGAAAGTTAAGAAAGGAAGGAAAAGGGGGATAATTTTTGATCCAAACCTCCAGTTCAGATCTGTATTATAACAACAATACGTTTTAAATGGACCCTCAAATATACAAGAATAAATGAGAATTTCACCCTAATTTAATCACCCTCAAGGGATGCCTTACTATAATATCCAGTGATTTCTTTTCTTTAAAGGAAAGGTGCAGGCAGAAATATAGGTGAGTAGGGCAGGCAGAAAGAGAGAGGAGGAAGAATCACTTTTATTTTTATTCAGTTGTTCATCTTTATTGCTTCCCAGGGACCCAGATCCTGAACCAGGGACCCTGGGAATAAATGTGGACTATGCCAAGTAGTGAACTAAACCACTACGCGGCCAGGGTACGGCACCAGTGATTTCTTGTGTACAGATGGTACCTAACTGGTTTGACTTCAGATTTTTCAACTGTATAAAAGTGTATAAGTGTTTTGAGCATGTTTAAGGCAGACCAGGTTAAGTTATGCTGTTAGGTAGATCAGAAGTAATAAAAGCATTCTCAACTCACAATATCAGGACATACCTCCATCACAATACAGGAAGATCTATATTAGCAAATCAAACTGAAATGTCAAAGGCCAAGAGCTAACTGTCTATATCAGTACTTTCTAATGGTGTGTATTATGTCCATGCATGGGTCTGGCTGTGCATCACATGTATACGCAATAAATGCCTGGACCAAGAATGACCAAGGGAAGGAGGTCAATAAGAGGCTGAGTCCCACGGGCTTTTTTTAAAAAGCCTCTAACTTTCAAAATAAATATCACACACACACTGCTCACAATATGGCAAACTAGAATCAAAACCTGAAGCAGCTGGTCACTCTGCATCCACTGTGAACTCAGAACACTAGATAACTTTCCGCACTTAGATCAAATGCCTACGTCAACTTTTAAAGGATGATGAAAGCAACTGCAAAATAAAGTAAATCTCACTTTGTGCCCTTAGCATCATCTTTCCAGTATCAGAAGATCTCCAGAAGAGACATGTAAGAAAAATGCAGCTGGCATGCTGACACTCAGAAATGCCACCAGAGGAAACATGTAAAACTGACAATCCATGAAAGCATTGCATAATTCAATGTGAAAAAAAAAAAAAGATTTGTCACAATATATTGATACTGATTTATGAGGAAGCACATCTGAAACTTAGATAATGGTGCGATCTAACGTTACTTCAATGACAAAGAAAATCTAAAACAAAAAAAGGAGACTTGCCACAACTTGGTTAATGAAGGTAGTCATCTGGACCAATCTGGTCAGGTAACCCTCACGGTGATGGGCACCCTCTGTAAATCACCCAGGCTGTCAGAGAGGCAAGCACAGAAGCGAGACTCCAGAGGAGTTGTGGCCTTACCTGGCCTGCTGTTGCAACAGATTCAGGTCAGTGCGCACCAGCTGGGTGGTGTCCTTCTGACTCAGGAGCACAGACGAGGCAATAACCGGCACAGGAGGCCTCACTGGGTGCAGAACAAGGGGAGGATGGGGAGCCTCGTGCTTCCGCAAGTTACTTAATACCCTTTCTTTAGCTGAAAGAAAATGAAATCGTATTTACCGAGTAATGGCTACTACCGGTTCTTAATGAGTGCTGAACCTGGCCTGGTACCTTCATAAAGAATATGGGAGATCTGCAGAATCACTATTTCAACCATCAATGTTCTAAATAAATAAAATCATCTCTTGTTATTCATAAGTTTTGAGGGAACACCTACAGGTCTAATAATATTCTATCAGGAGCTGGGAGCTCAGGAGCATGTGGTATGATTAAACAAAATCCCCATCCTCAAAAAGGCTTCATGATAAAAAGCTAAGTTCATGATCTTAAATTTTACCCTAGACAGTCTTGCAAGGTATGCTGAAGTGTTTGCACTGGACATTAGCATAAAGGGGACCTAATGAAGGGCCCTAAGCAAGCTTGAGAAAGACGGTAGTTCTCATGCAGAGATTAGACTGGGGAAATGGAATAGGCAGCCCAGTTAAGAGTTTAGTATAATCATCCAGGAAACTTCATAGAAAACAAGTGGGCATAATGGAATACAGCTGAGAAAATCCAAAATGAGGTCAAAATGTGAACAGGAGGGCTGAGAGTAGTAAAGTTAAAATGAGTGAAGACATGGGCATAAACTCTTGCAGAACTTAATTTATGTATTCATATCATCATTCATTCACACTTACTTATCCATTCGCTCAATAAATGATTTACGGAGTCCAAATAAGAAATCAGGTGCCATATAAGAAAGAAAAGATAAATCTGCACCATGCAAATTTGCACCAGACTGCACATGATCTCAGACTGATCAATCCAATTTAAATTTCTATATCAGTGCAGAGTGGAACACACAGTAGGTGGAGAACATGAAGAAAAGTGGTGCCACAATCTGAGTTTTTTCAGTAAGATTGCAAAGGATGGGAGAGGTCAAGGGAATTTCAAGTCAGCAAATCAAGTCAACAAGTACTTAAGGGACTACAATGAATTGCTAATTTCATTCCAGATGTAGCATTCCATTTTCTATTCTTGTAAGGAAAAATTAAAGAAAATTTCATAACGATGACTTTACTTGGCATGAGAAGACTTGCATTGTTTGTACTTCAAACGGATGGAATTTAACATTCCCAACAGGTCAAATACAAGATCATCCCTTAAGCTGGGGATTTTCCACCACCGTTCTTCACACAGATTGTTACAAAATTGGGTATCCATCACTGGATAAGACTCCTGACTGTATTCAAGTGTTTTTCAAGCAACATTTGAGGCCATGACTAAAGGAAAACTGGGAGTTCTTTTTCAAACCAGATATAACTTATCATGAAAGAAAAATTCAAGAATAATATTTTGAATACAAAATAAAAAGCAATTTTTAATTCAGAGCATATTTAATTGTTATTACCACTCTGGGCAACAACCAACAAAAATTACGAGGCCAATAAAACAAACTTAAGAAAAAGAAGTTGGTGTCAAAAGTGTATAATAACCTATGAAAGTGTAAACAACCGCTGAAATTTTTCCTACGATCACAATCACAAACAAGGTCAATCATCCGATACAGTCATCTGAGAAAAACCTGAAACCTGCTGTTTCAAAGGCGAGGGCTTAGTTTCATGCAGAGCGCAACCTGTACTGACCACCAGAAACAGGAGGAGGGTAGTAAGTGGAGTAGAAGAGGGTCTCTGGAGCCAGATGGCTCCACCACTTACCACCTTTGTGACTTGGGTAAGTTACTAACCACCTTACATCTTGGGTTCTTTATCTGTTCCATGGGAATAAGCAAGCTTCGTAGGGTTACTAGAAAGACTAAGTTAATGCATATAAAGCACAGGTATTCCCCACTATCTCAAAGTAGAACATTCTGATTTGGTAGGTTATTTTTTAGATCTAGGAATGAACTTCATGAGGAAAAATTTTGTTAGCATTCCCAGAACTTAAAAAATTACCTATCAATTCATACCAAATCTGTACCGAGAAACCTATACTGGGAAAGTACTTGAAAAAAGTAAGGGCTTAATAAATTACTAGCTTAACCCCAGAGAAACAAGTTGGCTTGTAGGACTGTGTTAAGGCAATGTGAGACCACTATAGACAGAGGAGACAGAGAAGCACTCAACAGCTTCCCGAACTATTTCTTCTTCTCATATAACAAACTTTCAGGAATAGAAAATAAGAATCAATATGGTTGAGCTGAGGGTAACTTTTATCCTTTCCCCTTTCTTTATTAATTTTTTTTCAACAAGCACCTTCAACCGCTTCCGGAACTATTTCTTCTTCTCATATAACAAACTTTCAGGAATAGAAAACGAGAATCAATATGGTTGAGCTGAGGGTAACTTTTATCCTTTTCCCTTTCTTTATGAATTTTTTTTCAACAAGTACATGTAACTTTCATAATCATTTTTTTTTATTTAAAAAGAAAACAAACTATTATTATTTTAGGAGATGGAGGGAAAAATATTAGAGCCTTTGATAAGGCTGTCCAACATCTTCATTTCACAGATGAGGGAAGAAGCCAAGAGAGAGTCTTCTATTTTTTTGATCACACAGCTAACTAGTTGATTATTGGCAGAACTGGAACAAGAAGATACGTTTGCCTTTCTCTGAATCACTTCTGTGTTCTTTTATAGTAAATATTGCAATATTTTGTTCAACAACTATATTTACAAATACATTCTGTTATATCGCCTACATTTAAAATACATATTCAGTAATTAAAACAGTGATCTCAAATACTGTTTTCTATAATTTGCTGTAGGTCATCAACTTTGCAGGTTAAATGAGCTTCTACGTTCTAGCAGAGAAAACTAGCTGATCATTTATAGAATGGCTTCTCTAGAAAAACACACTCACTATATTAAACAACTCAACAAACTCTGGGAATATGATCTGCATGTATAGGAGTTCCAGATACAGAGCAAAGGAGTTCATGTTAAAAAAAAACAAAAAAACAAAAAAACTTCTATTATAACCATAAACCCAAACCAATATGCTGAAATATAAAGATGCACATTATACTTTGGTAAGTCAACTAAAATGCCTTTTCAAAGTATCCTAGAGAAAACTAACGATAAATGTAGTCGCTCTCCAGTCTCCTGTTCAGAGAGGTGGAGATGTCTCAGTTTGGGCTGATAAGATGTAACTGGAAAATACATATGCAGTTTCGTAAAAAGGTCCTTAAAAGAGGGAGACTCCCCTTTCCTGCTGACGGCGCAGACATGACAGCTTAAACTAGGCAGCTGTCCTCGACCACTAGAGGAATCACGAGTATAACAAGGCAGCAAAGCAGGAGGAACAGGGGTCTTTGAGAGCTTGCAGTTCATGCAGTTACTGCTCTGAATTGCCTGCCTCCAGACTTCTCTCACAGGGGAAAAATAAATCTCAATCTTATTTAAGCCATTACTGTTTTGTTGGAGTTTTCTCTCACTCACGGCCTAACCGCATCCTACATGCCAGACAACTCCTAAAAAAGTCATTCTCACTGGATACACTATAAACTTTAACCTGCCATGGTTCTGATTTAATTAATTGATCATTCCTACTGTCAGAGCTTGTATGACTCACCCAGCAGAGGATCAGTGAAGTCCAGATGTGCTGACAAGGAGCAGGGGGTGGCATGGGACTCAAGCTTGGTCTGTGTCCACAGACCAACATTTTCCTTAAGCTCGTGAGAGATGCGCTCCATGTTCAAATACTCCATCCACAGATCCTAGAGAGGAGTCAAAGACTTCAGCTTCTGTCGGTAAGTCATACATTCACATATAAAACTGTATGCAAACTGTTACGTGAACCAGTGAATTTCAACAATGAGGTGAATCACTCTCAATTCTCCAACATCCGCAAGAATTGAATTGAAAATGGGCACTTGAACCACCTTAGCAGGAATCTCAAAACTTCTAATTGTGTGCCATAAACAGTAAAAGGTAATTTTAACAACCCCACTAAGGGTATACTTATAAATTATAGACACAATAAAATGGAACTAAAAGTTATAAGACATAGGTAGAAAGCAGAATTTTTTTTAAGTGAGAAAAGATAAATTAAAAATAATTAAATCTGTATTATATCAAGTCCTTAGGTCCCAATGCCAATTTACAGGAAACAGAGAAGGCAGAAAAACCTATTAAACTATACCCCAAAGGCATAATCGGCAAAATCCAGACTGTGGAGAAACTCTATGGACAATATAATACAGTGGTGGTGCTAGTGGATGGGCTGTGGTTAGTCTATACACTCCCCCTGGTGGTCAGGGGGAGAAGGGCATGCCCAGTGCACTAGTCTCTGAATTTTTTCATTATAAAAGGTAAAATAAATAGATTAAATGAGAAAAAAGGAATTTATAATACTCTCTTTCCATTCTCCTGTGAGCTGCCTTGCAAACTGGGAGATCATCACTTTGATGGTCACTATATATTAGAATGGTGAACTGCCTTTAATGAAAAATAAATGTCAACTAACAACAAACACTAACAATTACTTCAAACAGTAGGTGATCAGATATGGATATGGTTTTGTGGACCAGGATTATTTTTCCTGTCATTTTAAGTGTTCCAAGGATTCCTTCAGACCTACAAATGTCTCTGGCTTCTCAATTAACACACTACCATGAAGTCCTAAGTTAGTATTTCCAACCAACCATGGCACAAGGGGGTCCAGACTCTACAGTTAGTCTGAACACAATTTGAATCCTAGATACATGAAAACATTCCAGGGGCAGTACCAGATCCTTCTACTGTGTATACACAGTTCCTTTAAGTGGGGTCATGACATCACTCTCTCTGTCTCTGTGCTAAATAACTATTGATAGAGGTTAATGATTAGAGGCTAATACTAAAAATTAACAAGTAAGAGAGATGTCTCAGAAATCACAAGAAGACAGAACTCAACTTGAATTACAGATCAAAAATAGGCGATATTAAATCAAATGGCAAACAAATATATAAAGAACAAAGAACTCTGCAGATGCTGGGGAACAAGAAAGGTATGATTCATTTTTAAAAACACTGACCAACTATCTACTTCATTAGAATTCTTAAATAAGGCCTTAGGGTGTAAAATATGAAGAAGAGATGAGCAAGGCACTGCACCGGAAGGATTTAGAACACCACAACTGCTTATTTATTTTCCCTTTTTCCCATATTCTCAGTCTTACTTCTCTGTGCCTTAAGTGTTATTTCTTAGGGTTCCATCTTCAGTCCTCATTTGAATACTCTAATGCCATTATCACTATTTTTCCTACACTTTCCCCAGTCCTGAATTCTAGACCTGTATATACAACCTACTCCCTATCAAGTCCTTGATAAGAGTTCCCCTTGAAGCCCCCTCAGATGTTCCTTCTTCCACTATTCCTTATCTTTGTAAACAGCATCCCTAGTAATCCAAGCTATGAATTTGGGGATCTTTCTGTATCTAATCAACTCAACATCTATCAGTCCTACTGGGCATTTAATCTAAAAACCCTACTGATCCTATAGATTCTTCCTCAACATATTTTTTTTAATCACGACTGTTATGTCAATAACTCTCCATATAAAGAATCTGGAGCAAAATCCAAATTCTTTAGAAGTCTTAATGCCCCCATTTCATCTCTCTCTGGTTGCGTCTGCCCTCTTGAGCAGCCATGCCCAGCCTGCACCTTTCTAAACATGCCATTTTCACTCACCCAAAGTATGTCTTTGCACACAGTGGTCTTTCTTCTGGTAACATTCTCTCTGCCACTCCCCATTATGCCTTTTCTTTCAACCTGACCAACTCCCATTTGTCCTTCAGGGCTCAGTTCAGAGGTCACACGCCAGCCCCAGTCTGAATTACATTCACACAGGACCCAAAGGTTTCCACTCTCATGATCTTTATCACAAGATGAAATCATTGCTTAGTCCTGCCATGACAGTAAGCTCCTTGAAGGTAGGAACCATGTCAGGTTTCTTTTTGTATCTTAGGCATTAGGTACCTGACACTTAAAGGCACTCAATAAATACTCATGGAAAGAAGAAAGGAAAGAAGAAAGAAGAGAGAAAGGAAAGATAGGAAACAAAAAAACAAAGTCAAGACACCTACTGGATGTGAAGAACTACAAATAATGTGTAAGCACGTGACATTAAAGATTCAAATCAAAGTCTCAACTTGATTCAAATTAAAGTCTCAAGTCTTAGAGGATCCTAAACCCATCCCAATGCTGTGGCCAACGCCCAGTAGAGTATGTGTCTGTCTCTGTCTCTCTCTGTCTGTGTCTCTCTCTCAGAAGTTTAGACCTCAATAAGAGTCACAGACATCTGGGGTCCCAGGGAGGGAGAAGCTTAGAATACACAAAATGAAACTGAGGTATCTCCAGAACAGTAACCCAAACCTGCCAGTCAGTCATCTGCAGAGTTAAAGGTGGGCTCTTACTGCCGCCATGTAATCAGCTTCCTATATAATACAGGAATCCTAAAAATCCTTACACTGTGCCTTTTATGGGAGCAGAGATGATTACTCAGAAGTATAAAACTGGTGATAATTTCAAACAAGACAGAATACAGTCAGAGGAAAACTATGTTCCTGAGGTTGTAGAAGACCTAGTTTAGGTCACAGTGGGGACAGAGATTTGGGGATACCCCCTCACGCTAATCACTTACATTATCAAAGCCCACATAAACAATGACCATTCCAGTGGCCCCATTTCCTTATCGGTCAGTGGTTTCACCAGTGGGTTATGCATGTGACCAGTTCACATTACATCGGATATGCGAAGGAAAACCCTGACAAAGTTTTACCTGCTGGTTCTGCATCACTTTTGCTAGCCTGTGAATATCATAATGCTTTGGGAGAGAAGGGATATAGGTATCTCCTTTTTGAAAATTCTCATCTTCTAGCCATAATATGTATACATTGAAGAGCCTAAAAGGAAAAAAACAAACCATAATTACTAAAACATACAAAGATGTGCAGGCAAATGAAGCTTCGTACAACTCTAGGGACACTGGCACCACTGCATGCAAGTAAAGAACACACATTAAGGAAGAGGCCACCAACCACCGCCATATTCCTGAGGTCATGATCCAGAAGGGAAGGGTGAGTCACAAATCACTAAAATATGATGCAATAATAGATGTGAAGAAAGGCTCTGCAAACTCCAGTGTTAAAGTGGGGTTACATACAAGATAAATACAAAATAACCAGAGCAGGTGATTTTAACACAGATGGAGGATCTGAATTTTGAGCTTTTCTTTCCTGGGTGATCCAGTCAGTGAGCCTTAGAGCATGAAAAAGCTTAATGATGTTCAAATAAACACATTTCCTCTCATTCAGAGAAAACATTAAAATCTATTTGAACTTTTTCATCAGAAGAACTTGCCAGCTTCAGGCTCAATGACATGTCCTGCATCAAGAAATCATAAACAGAACTCACAGTGAGTGTCCCTGCTCCCATTACGAAGGAACAGAACAAAGTCAGGCTATAAGAGGAAAGGGGAAAAAACCTTGGTTTTCCAGTAAAAAGTTTTTTTTAATTGCATGATATTTTCCTTTGTTTTGTTTTTACAAGGAACACAGCCCATTTAGCTAAGATCACTGCATTTTAAGCGCTGTTTGCAGCAACAGGTACTAAGAGGTCTAAAGCACAAGTTCCTGGGTGCAAGACTGGGAAGTAGCTGCATAGCTTTGCTCAATAAAGTGAAAATTACTCCCTTTACCTCCAGGACAGTCTGTGTTAGGAAGAGAGACAGGAACAGGGCTTGGAGGCCCTGAAGGGGAGAGGCTGAAAGGAAATTCCCTTCGGCTGGACAATGGGTGCCATACCCCCCACACCAAAAGGAAGGGGGATTTTAAGAGAGACAGAAAATCATTAAAGATGTTCTTGGCTGACCTAAGTGTTCAAACATGAAACCTTCCCACTAGTTAAGTAGGATCAAAAATAAGTTTTCCTAAAAGCAAAAAAGGTAAAGGGAGAAATCACTCTGGAGGTTAAAAGATGAGCCCTAAGGACTCGGAGGTTAAGCACGCCTGTAGCCTCAGCGCTGAGTCAAAACACCAGGTTTCTTCGCCAAGATGCTTTGTTTTGTATCCAGAGTGAATTATGAAGAGCCAGTATTGTTAACTCTTATTGAGAAGACTAATATCTGGCTTATACTAGGCTTATAAGTGAAAAGTGAATGAACGGTGTGATAGGGACCCAAACATTTCAGAGCTCTTCAGCTTTGGGGGGTGCCAAATGTGTGCCTGATTAGGGAAGCAGTTCTGGGAGACACTAGGTCCCACCCTACCCAGGTGGGTCCTAGAATCCCCTTCTAGGTGGGCTACACTTCAAGAATCCTGCCTTAGTCATTTATTTATCTTAGAGAACTATCCTAGTAGGCCTTACTAGTTGTTAACTGGCTATAAACCATGTTATTTCTAATTTTACATAATAGAAGAGGACATCAGCCCTCTGGCTTAAGTCACTCAGTCTCCAGCACCTCAACAGAATTACTCCAAACTGCTGATTCACTTCTCGTGAGGAACATAACAGAGACACTTTATAAGATGCAACCCTATGGTCAAGGCCACCTTCCACACTCGGTCTAATAGGCTAAGAGAATAACATCTAGCAGTGTGTAACATGAAGAACTGCCCCAGCACAGCACCTCTGCTGCAAACAACCTAAGTGGCTAAATAGCCATGTGTCACCTCACGAGCTCCGTGTGCAGTTCTGGCGACGTCAGGTAACCCGGGGTGCCAGCCCCGCTGGCAGGCAGCCCTTCACTGCCCTCTGCTGGAACTCGGAGGGCCTTGCTCGCAGCGTGGTGAAAGTCGGCCACCTCGGTCAGGCGTCTCTTCATTTCTTTCAACAAACTGACATGAGCAGGGCTCTGAAAAAACCTCCTTCCAATGCAACCGTCTATGGGTAACCTTAAAAAGTACAAGCCCGGGTCACAGCAGGATCAATTCAAGAGGCTCTTTCAATGAGACACAAAACTGCAGTCAACGAACAAGTCCATTTACTCTGGCTGTGTATGTACCTCATTAAATTAGTATATTATTTCTACCTCAACAGTGGTTACAAGGCCCCAACAAGATGGTGTATATGGACGTTTTCAAAAGACTGAAATGCTAAGCGAATGCAAGATAGTATCATGATTTAGATGTACGAAACATTATGCACTTAAAGAACCTGCAGTCTGGTAGAAAATAGAAATGACCAAGAATAAACACCTATGTCTCAAAGGAGAGAGTTGAGGGTGTGGGGGGAAGCTAAAAATGGCACTGGAGCTAGAGGGCAATGGTTGGGCACACTGGACCATGCCAGCCAGTCAGAGTCCTTCATACCCAGTGGAAATGTTGGTGTCTCAGGCCAGCCCGAAGGCTGCCAGACACGGACTGGCCTTTACCCACATCTGCACTACTCATCTCTGGCCCCTCTGATGAGTCCCCTGGTAGTCATACAAGCAGCAACACTGGGAGCAGTTTCTCTCCCTTTGCCTCTGCAGAGGCTCTATGCTGAACTGGGCTGAGTTCCAGGTGTCATATTCACCACGCTGGATATGAGGGAGGGTAAAGAGAGCCGTCACAAGACAGCTGGAACTCAAGAAAGGTCTAATCTAATCAACATGAAACAGGGAGAAAGTGAGACTCCTAGCCAGAGAATGACTCTAACTCCCCTGCCACAGTGTAAGAACATAGAGACCTGGGGCCGTGCAAAGGCAGGAACGAACTCACAAATTACGACAACACGGGATACGTACCCATACTGCGGGCCTGGGCGGTGAAGATACAGGAGGAAGAACTTCTGCCAAATGAGCGGCAGAAGAGGATGATCGGAAGGTGTAACGAGAGCTTGGTGGGCCCAACGATAAATCAGCAGCCTCTGGAGGGAAGGGACGATGGGGAGCTTCAGCTGGGCCTGGGCTTTCTACGAAAGAGCAGGGGTTCTGAGTAACCATGAAATGAACACAACTGCAAACGGCCCTCTCTTTCTAAGTGATCCAAATGAAACGCTTCAAGAAATGCAGTACTTTTCCTGTCAAAGCATTTCACAAAGTCCAGAACTGGATCAGGTAATCTGTATCACTCAGTTGAACCTCATTTCCATTTCCTTCCATGCTTTTCCAATCCTTTGCATGTAAGGAGCTATTTTGCAAGGGAGGAAAGTGACATGAAAACCAAAAATGTTTACAGTCATGCTTTATCGATCTCTTGAAAATTCAGACTTTAAATGGACTTTCAAGACTGATATATTCCTCAAGAGACTCTGAAACCCAGAGTTCTAAGGTCGTCTCTGTCTCTCTCAAACTCTCGTGAACCTTCCTAACAGCCAGGCATTTACAAATAAAATCCCTGGTTCCCCTGTAAACTCAGAAACTCAGCAGCGGGGTCTAGGAGTGTGACTACCACCCAGCTTTCCCAGAGGCTCTGACGCAGGTGGGACAGACTTGTTAAAACAACGCAACCCCCTCACAAATGCAGTGAACGCGACCTGCAATTATTAAGCCATGACTCTCGATACTACATGAACACTAAGAAGAAGTAAATTCTTCAACGAAGCAGTTTCCATATTGTTTGGTTACTGTTTTCCAAACGCTCCCAACAACAGAAAACACACAAGTTCACAAGCCAGAGGTGAATGCGTCAGCATCAAAGAGTAAACCATCTTCCACCAGTCAAATGCAGAACTGCTATTTGTACCTTCAGAGCTTGGTCCGGGGTAAAAGCAGAGTTTATAACTAGCTCCCCTTCAACAACTCTTCGGAGCTGGGAGTCTTCTTCAAAGATGGATTCCATGTTCAGAACTGTCCATGCAAACCAAACCTATGACGACACCAAGCAAAGGGGAGGGGGATGAGCAGCTACAAACCACAGGGACAAACTACATCCTGATGTCACCAACTAACACCCTTTCCATTAGATGCCAAACAACCATATTTAGTTTCTAAATTAACACAGAGTTTTCACACTACCTGTATACTTATTACAGATGTAAATTTAGATAAAATAGACCAGTGAAAAATGTTACATTCCTTTGGAAAGACTACTTCAGTAAAAGAGGGTGTTTTGTCCACTTAATAGCATTTATTGGGAAGGTTCCATATACACAAGGGGCAGGAAAGAGGCTAGATTGAGCTTTTCCTTAAGTTTTCCATGTATTAGAGACTATGCATGTGTATGTATGTGTGTGTACACACATGTATGTGTGTATGTGTGCATGAACACGTCTGTCTGTATGTATGTATAACCAAAACTAAATATACAAGTGACCAAAATATGAAGTGAGACAGAGACACTGAAGCAGGCGTCGAGTTCTATGAGAAGTGGAAGTGGGAGGGAAGGCAGGATCAGAGCCGTTAGTACAGGAGTCCCCTGCTCTCCCAAAGTGGAGCTTTCTATTTGGTAAGCTCTGGTAGGTTATTTTAGGAGTCTGAGAATTCCATTAATATTCATGTAAATGGAATCATTTTTAAGCATGCCCAGACCCCCAAAATGATATACCAAACCACGTCAAACTGGAATGCTCATCTTTTGTATAGTCAGAGAAAGCTCTACATAGAGACTGGAGGCGGGCAGATATGCCTGGTTAAAAATCAGCCAGGCAAAGGCGGAAACTCCAGGGATGTGTGCAGGAAAGAGCGAAACTATTTGAGCTGGATCACAAGAGCAGAGCAGGAGCTAAGACTGTGAGAGAAGGTAAAGGATGCTACTGCTGGTGTAAGAGATGAAACAGGTATCAGTTGACACACAAAGCCTGAGAGATCATAACAATGACGTCGAGAACGCTGCTGGTGATAATGAGGACACCAACAGTAACAGCCAGCACCTGGTGAGCGCTGACTGTGTGCTAAGCACTCTTCTAATGCTTTCTATGTTAGTGCGATCACCATTCCCATTTGACAACTGAGAGAACAGGGTCAGAGATGTAAGTAAGCTGCCCAAGGCACCGAGCTTCAAATGGCAGAGCGGAGACTCAATCTTGGATGGTCCGTCCCAGCCTCCATTACTAACCACTCTGACTTGCTGCTGGGCAGGCTCTGTGGTCAAGCAGCCTGAGTCTGATGATGACCTGTCTGCTCCTGAGCCAGCCACTTAACCCCCTTCCTTCAATTCACTCCTCTGTGAAACAGGAAAAGCAAAAGCAGACCCTCAGCAGAGAGCTCTCGGGAAGGTTAAATGAAAAGTACTCATATACATCCCAATGCAGAATAAATGGCAGTACTTCGGGCTATTCATAAGGTCCAGTAAGGGTAACAACACTGAAGCTCACAATGGTCCTCAGTGGGTTTCCTACCTGAGTGGGGGTGGCCAAGCCCTCCACGAAGGAAGGCGTGATGCTGCCTGCCACGATCCAGCTCACCAAAGACGAGAGGAGACCCCGGTCACAGTGGAAACCCAAAGCATTCTACATCGGGGGGAGATGTGAACAGAGAGGGGAAGCTTGAAAAAAAGTCTCTTCAATGACCTTTTCAAGAGCACCAGCAATTATCTTACTACAAAGGAAGATTCTGGTAAGACACAGATTTCAATAATTAGTCCGCCAGCCACGACAGCCCTAGGCAGTGTGTTATACTCACATGCAATGAGCAGGGCCTCTAGGGCTGCCCTCTCCCTTGGCTGTGAGGATCTGCACTAGCAGACGATGATTACTAAGACAAGACACTGCTACAAAAAAGATTTTGAAAATGACAGTGGCCACTGAGTGGTACTGAGAACTGTGCACTGGGGGACCCTTTCTAGAAGGCTGCTATCTAAATGGCGACTGAAAGATAAATTCTCGCAGGCTTACCTTATGTTGCTGGTAGAGTAATTTCTGCACACAGTCTTCCTGCATCAGCTGAAAGGCTGTTTTACACAAGTGGTCCATGAGGAAGAGGATGGGTTGTTCTCGGTACCAAAGATGCTGGCCTATCAGAGCCTGGACCCAGAACTCCAGTATGGCAACAGGCCCCACTTCATTGGGCTGAGTGCTTACCACTATGTGGGCCTGCGGGCAGAGGGTTCAGGTGATGTGAAAGGTGACAACCAGCCATCCGTTTTCAGAAACACCAACAAAATAATAAGCTACCTCCACTACGAAGCCCAAACATGTTGACGTTCTTGGCCAGAATGACTGTGCACAGAGCTTTGAAATGACCAACTCAGACAGGCTAGCAGCAGCGGGGTGTGGTCGGGAAGGTGGGCGAGGGTGTAGAGGCTATTAGGGCCCTGACCTGAATCATGCTGCTGAGAAGCTTCACGTTGTCCCCATGGCTGGCTCCGGTCAGGTGCTGTGCCACCTTGTGGGTGACCTGCTGCGTGACGCCCTGAGGGACCCCGCTGTCCAAGTGTAGGAACAGGAGGAGATGTGACAGAAACCTGCCGAGCACACAGACAGCACATTTTATTTTCCAGTCAGAAGTGAACAGAATTTCCAGCGGCTAATTACTTATGAGAAAACAGAGATACCAAATTGGCTTCCCCCAAGCCCTCACCTTCTCCCAAACATTGGCCCCCTCCCACCCCTTGCCAGGTTGTGACAATCAAAATCTTCTCCAGACATTATCAAATGTTCCCTGGGGGTCAAAATCTTCCCTAGCTGAGAATCAGCACTTCAGGCTGACCAGGTGTTGAGCTTTTTTCCCAACTGCAGAAGACAATACATTCCTATCATGGTAGAAATAGTAAGCATGGAATTTTCATCAAGCGCATTTAAGAAGCTAGAGTAACCTCCCATCCTTTATTCCTCCCTCCACAGGCAGGTATTTCTTTTACTATAAACGCCACATACTCATACTATACAATGCACACGCAACCTACCATAGCATGGTCTTGCCAAAATTCTGCTCCATGACTTTGTAATTACATCAAGTCTTATTAACATGATTACGACTGTTTCATGTGATGAGCACCTTCTGATAGCTACCTGCTTGCAATGCTGCACTACACATACTTCAGGCAATTAAAAGCCAAGTGTTTGCTATGCAATGTCAGAGCACCGGTCCCAGAGTTCATGGGAACACCTGCACTTTCAGATACTTCCCAATAAGCTCTAAGCAACTTGAAGTTAAGATAGGGAAATATATGTCCTTAAAATAAAACTGAAATCCTTAGCAGAATCACTGTTTATTAACCTGCATTCTAAACTAAGATGTTTTCCAACTCATAACAAAACACACTACTGAAATATCATCCCCTGTACTTGTGAAACCAGAAGCCAGTCATGTGTGCTGCTACGGTATTCTCTACTTACTGCTCATTCTTCAGAAGGTAATACTGACAAGGGTAGAATAAAGGCAGGATCTTATCCAGGGCATGGACCACTGTTCTCAAATGCCTCGAATGGACCAGAATTCCCAGCAGTGGGATGCCTTCTGCACAGAACTTCTCAATGCTACAAAGAAAAAGGCAATGAGCAGATCAGGCAGGACGTTCGTAAACGATTTCTCCAGCGAGTGTCTGGATTACACTAGCTGGATTAGCTCAGGTGTCCAAAACATGTTTCCAGACCCAAGATGCACAGAAATATTAGGATCAGAACTCTGGAGACAAAAAGAAATTCAGAAGTTCACCTACTTTGTATTTTACAGGTGAGAAAGGTGAAGAACTGTGCCCAAGTTCATATAATTTCCTAGTGTTGGGTCAAAAGGAGAACCCAGGTTTCTAGGTCAAAGTGCTTGTGACCACCCTAGTTTGGTTCCTAGTCAAGTGCTTCTTGCAAGAGTCACGAGGCTTCACTGTCTGCACAGTCTCACAAGGTATTATACAGAGACAACAATCAAAAGTGAGTTCAATCTGTCAGCACAAACTGGCAGAAACATTTTTGGTACAAAAATGTGTTGATTCTGACATGCCCTGGTGGAGCAGAGGTTAGGTCAACCACCTCCAAAGGATGCAGACCACATATCCCTGGATGTGAGTCCCAGGCCTGGGGAGATATAAACAGTGTGACAACTAAATAAAAATAAAGACGCTTCCTTCTCTCTCTTCCTGCCTATCTCTTTATTCCCCTTCATTCCTGCCTGTACCTTTCCTTTAAAAAAAAAATCTACTTAATCTTTGACTCCCTTCAGAGACTGTCCTTAAGAAATAATCTCAAATATCTGGGGACAAAAATGACAAATGATCCATGTAAAGATGCACTTTCCAGATAATTTTAATTGCCAACTCAGAGACAGAAAGGTCTTACATAAATTTTGGAAAAACATATCTGATGGGAATATTGTATCATTTTCAAATAATGTGTATGACAGCCACATGGAACAATAATTGTGCCATATTGATACTGGGGGGAAAACCATAAAATTTTA
Source organism: Solenodon paradoxus (assembly GCA_004363575.1). NCBI lineage: Eukaryota > Metazoa > Chordata > Mammalia > Eulipotyphla > Solenodontidae > Solenodon > Solenodon paradoxus. The sequence continues at coordinate 55,406 of RJWH01001858.1, forward strand.
TGCTTCTGATTCTAACTCTAGTAAAGAAGAGACATATAGACGGACACAACACAGAATGACGCCACGTCAAACTACTCATGGTGCTGGAGAAGTTCAGGTGACTTTTTTCTATTCCTTCACTCTAGCCTAATCTGCTTTTATCCTGAGGGAGAAAAATCATTTCAAAAAGTAAAACAGTACAAAGATTATGTCCTATAGGAAATGTATATAATATCAGAAGTGAAAGACTTCATAGAAAATTATACACATATTACAGCTTAAAAAAAATCAAAGGAAAAAATATTGGAAAAAATAAACAGAAATAAAAGCAATGATTTATTAGAGTGAGAAAGATTCTGGTGACTTCTGGTTCTCTGTACTGTCTGTAATATTATTTTCATTCACAATGTATGTTCCTGCAGACTCTGCCCCAAACCTCAAGGGCATTCGTGAAAGTGTTTAAAGTCAGTTAGTGTACATCTACCTTCCAGATAACCACACTGGAGTTTCCCACTAGAGTTCAGCACGCTTATCCTCACTCTCACTCCTATTCAAGCTCAGTGATGAGCACTGAACAATTTATGATGAAAAAGGACCAGCAGCATTATCAGTGAGCATAAACAGTCTCAGAACAGATGCAAGAAATCCGTGCAATCAGGCAACAACAAAGTTCCGCACCCTACACTCAAAGAATCCGCACGTCAGACGCTGTTCTAAGCCTGTTAATGCACCAGAACTGATTGAATTCTCTTAGAGACTGAAGCTATGTTTGCACTTCAGAGATGAGGAACCGGAGGTACAGCAAACCGTGAACGACACTAGAGCTACTGGAAACAGTAGAGCGTCCCTTCCTTCCTAGGAGATCACTTCTCCCTTCTTATAACTGGTTTTCAGAATGTCCATATTTTGGCCCCTCTGGCCTACCCAATCACCTCTGTCCACTAACATCAATCACAGCTTCATCGGGGCTTCCCCAGCCCTTCCCCAGTCCCTCACACCTAATACCTCTCCTCCTCCCTATATTCATGCAGTAAAATACCTACTGATTGCAAGTTCTGAGCATACAAAGATGACAAGACAATGCCCCAATGTTCAAGGAGCACACAGTCCATGACAGGGAGAAGCCATTAAGCTGCACTACAGTAAGGCAGGTGCTCAGAATGTCCAGGTGCTGGAGGTGACATGGATGACCCCGGGACTGACTCTTCAACACGTGGGCGCTGACCACCTGGAGAAGGTGAGCATCACTACCCTCCTCCTAGCTTAGGACCTCTTCTCTAGGGTCCTGCTCTGATGATCTCTCCTTCCCCCTGCTCAAACTGAGTGGTTCCCCTTCTAGGCTGAACATCAGAATAATCTGGAAAACTGATTTTAGACCAATGAGAGCAAGATTCTCACTCTCTCCCCTGCACAGGTATTATTTTTAGAATCACCCCAAACATGGTACAGAGAAAAAGGAGCCCTCCGACACTGCTGGTGGGAATGCAAAATAGTGCAACCTCTCTGGAAAACAGTATGAAGATTCTTCAGACAAATAAAGATGGATCAACCCTTTGATGCAGCAGTTCCACCCCTAGGCATATCCCCAGAGAGCACAAAATCTCTAATCAGGAAAAATATCTACATCACTATGTTCATAACAGCACATCTCACAATAACCAAAACACAGAAACAATCCAAATGCCCATCAATGGATGACTGGATAAAGAAGCTGTAAACTCAACGGAATTCTATGCAGCTACTAAAAAAAAAAAAATATGAAATTGTGCCCTTTGCAACAACTGGGATAGAACTGGAAGGGATCATGTTAAGCGAAATAAGTCAGAAAGAAATAGAGAAATACAGAATGGTTTCATTCACATGTGGAATACAGAGAAATGAAACAAATGAACAGTTAAATGCCAGCAAAACATCCACAGGACACAAGATGATGGCTGCCGGACACAAGATGATGGCTGCCGGCGGGTGTGAGGGGAGAGGTAACAGGTGGTGGGAAGGGACGCTGGAACTCTGGTGGTGGGTGTGGTGTGAAATACCCATAGACTGAGAGTGAGTTCAACATCCTAAAATGAGTATGGCTTTGTAAACAAAAGAAATAATAATAAAATAATTATATTATTTACAAAAAGAAATAAAACAAAATCACCTCAAACGTGACTCTAAAGAGTATCAGAGTTAGAATCATTGCTCTGGGTCATTTGGCCCATGACTACATTCTTCAGCACTGCCAACTATTTTACGTCAGCCATCATCACTCAACAGTCAACAATCTGAGGGCAATCACCTAACAATTTTGCTTCTCTGACCTCACAGCATGAGACTGAACACTAACAGCTGACAGGACAGCTGACATCCCACGGAAAACACACCTCATATCGAACAGACACTGAAATCAGGATGATAAAAAAGGTGACACAGAGACTCTTAAATGCAAGAATCAGAAATCACAGGTCAAAGAGGTTTTAGAAAACTGAGTAAACTAGAAACATACTAGGAAATACATACTAGGAAAATACATATTAAATAAAAATATTTTTAGCCAACAGAGAATTTCTGAATCCCGTTACTTAACTGTGTCAGTAACTAGGGACAGAATGTTAGCACAAGACGAATACTGCTCCTGAGTCCTGACCTCCTGGAAGACCCTGGGTGAGATCAGTCAGACAACTAGAGTGTGGTAAGTGCTCAGAGGTGGAGTCTTTCAGCTGACAAACCTGAGTTGGGCCACCATCACTTCAAACAAAATTCAAAAGGTAACCACTTATTTTTATTTGATCATTATTCTGAGGAAAAAGAAACAGGTACAACTGGCATGAACGTTCTGCTCTGGGTGACAAGTCTATATAATTTAACACGGTGATTTTCTGGTACAAAACTGTCATATGAATTTCAGCAACATTCCCCCTTGATAAGCTATTAAAGAAGGCTTATTATTTGACACTAATTACCCCTAGAGAGGTCTGCTAAAGGCCTTCAAATGTGGAAGATGAGATTCTAAAATCACTGCCCACAAGATTCAGCAACCCTAGCAGTTCAGCCCAAACACTGTACCTGTGGCCCACGGCCGTCATAGCTAGGGCCAGATAACAGCCGATGGGCATGCCTGCCTTAACAGCCTTCAAGAGAGGATGAAATGTGGGCGACTCTGTCATGTCAGGCACGGTCCTGGAGAAAGGAACAGTTGGACAATTCTGCTGTACTCCATAATCGTTTTTGTGCAGTTTTAACCTCAAAATCAAGTTCCAGGCCCATTGGTTAAATGAGGTCTCAGGTGTCTCTCCATATCGAACAATACTGGCCAAATATGAAACCTAAAACAATTATTTATTTTAACCACATTAGTCACATACACATTAAATCAGTAAGCTCACCCACCCATCTCCAACTGTGATAAAGAATGGCCTCCAATAAAAAGAAATATACTACTTACTGATACTCATTGTCTATATTATAAATTAAAGCAATTTCTCACTCACAACTGATCACTTCTGCTTGCTAGTCACCGTGTGAATGTGATCTGTGTCATTTCAAGCAAAAGCAAATATAAAAGTTGGTGCACAATGACCGGTGCGCCAGTATATACGTTTAACAACTGATTGTGACACAGAAGATCGTTTATGGCATTTGCCAATTGTGGTGTAAAATCTCCCACCACAATCAGCTTCAAAGTACCAGCCACTCAGCTTGTGAAGTTTCTGAAATTTTAACTGTCGGCTCTCCTGAGTCATCTCAGATACACTACTATAAATCCACTCAGATTCTACAATATTAAAAATGATCACATGTAGGCTACTTCTTAAAAGGGAAATCTTTAGCCAACCATAAAACTCAATTTCAATACTTTCAATTGCTATAAATGCCCTGATTCCTACAGTCAATACTCTAACTTTACTTCCCCCAGCAATGTATAAATAAGTTTATGTTCTCAATACATAAGAGAAGAAAATACCTGCTTCATACTTTCAGAAAGAAGCCCGGAATATGGCTTCTGTGCAAGGTATTTGTGATAAGCCTCAAGAATCATTAAAGCCACTTCTGTGTGGACTGCTTGATCCAAATGAAGGGTACCCTTTCAAAGAAAAAAATAATCATAAACATGCCCGTCTTGATTTTTTTTTAATACCTTTGAATCAAAAGATCATGCCCTAGTCATGAGGGTTTTTTGAATGCAATTCCCACCCCTGCCTGAGAGTCTCTATAAAGACTTTGGGTTGTAAGTTTAAAGGCATTCCCACAAACCAGGGAGATGTTTAATTATTATTAAGGAAACAGGACAGTATTTAATAAATTGGCTACTTTTCCTTTTCTTGTTCGACCATCAGAGAAAACGAGTAAGATATTCAACAACACAAAGTATTTCTTTAGGAGATGGAAGTTGTCTATCAAATTTCCCACCCAATCTTCCTTTGCATCCTAACCCATTCCTGAACCCTCTCCTAGGGTTAGACTTTGCTAACACAACCAAAGGAGCAAGGAGACACTCCAGGGACGTTTCTTGCAGCTCTCTGAGAGAGTTGAGTGGGTTCCGTTCAGGGATGTGGGCAGCAAGAAGCCCTCTGCGGCTCTCACCCACCAGCACTTGAGCAAGAAGTCCCAATGAATCTGATGAATCTGCGGGCAGACCCAGGTGGTCAGGGACACCTTGGAGACCAAGCTCCCTGCCTTCAGTTTCCTTATCTGTACAACAGGGGTCATGTTCATGCAACCTCACAAGACAGTGGTGAGGACTAAATGACCTACTCAGAACAAAAACTAGGAGACAGCTGGAAGGGCTGAGTTTGCTTTCATTTTCCCTTTAAAATGTTCAACTATTTTGACCAAGGAGTTAACTAATAATGCTTAGGGTACAAAGGCTGGAAAGGTTTTAGCAGTCAAAATCACTTGACATGGCATCTTTGGAGATGTTAGGTAGCAAACTCTTAATAATAATAAGTTATTATTAATACAAACTACCCACTGAATACTTAACATATGCCAAGAACTTCCCTAAATGTACCAAGCGTCCCAACTTGTAGCACCCCTGTCCTGACTTGTTTTATGTGTCCTAACAACCCTATGAAGTAAGCCTACTAATCTCAGTGCTTACAGGTCAGCCCTGAGAGTTCTAGAAGTTTGTTCTGCCAGAAGGTGACACAGCTGGGATTAGAACCCAGGTAGGCTGGCTCAGAGCTCAGGCTCTTAATCAGCGCAATGCTTCAAGAGACAAATCCAGCAATGACATGCAAGGCAAACGCAGGAGGAAGAGGAACCAGAAGCAGGAGAGGCAATTAGAAGGAAGTGCAGTAAATAGAACAACAGACACAAACGGTCTAAAGAAAAGGGGAAGAATGTTCCGTGTGGAGTAATTTAGCTTCCTCTAGATGCTCACTCTGCAAAACAGAATCAAAGAGAGGACCCTAAACTGTGATATAGCTAAAGATTGCAGAACTAGCAAATGATACTCAAAAACGTTAAGGTTTTGAGAAAAATATTTCTTTGAAACTGATATAGAACCTCCAATCTCTAGGGGATAGTTTTAACACATACCTGTTCACCAAATCCCCAATTCAGTCCTTCTAGAATAACGCAGGCCAATTTATTCTTCACAGTTGTCAGGTTATAATTCAATAACCAATCCCGAATCACAGCTATCTCAGAGGCAGAAGGTCGCCACAGATACAAGGGCAGTTCTTTAAACAAGTATAAAGAAACCTTTTTTAAGAGAAAATGATAATAATTAAAATCAAACCTGAAAGCAATCCTGTAACATTTTATTACATTATTAATTTCTTGCAAAAATGTTTCTCCAAAATTAAATGAATTTTTTTTAATTTTTAGGTAAGTGAAATGGACATCATGGACACTACATCAAATGAATATTAAACTAATGACAGACAGGCATGCCTTGGAGAAGCAGTGGTTAGGTCAATCATCTCCAGACGAGCGCAAGGCCACATACCCCTGGTTCAAGTCCCAGTCTGTAAGGGGAATGACCGGTGTGAACAACTAAATAAAAATAAAATGCTTCTCCCTCCTCTGTCTTTCTGTCTGTCTGCCTGCCTGCCTATTTTATTCATCTTCATGCCTGCCTGCTTCTTTCCCTAACAAAAAACAAAAAACAACTAATGACAGGTTAAAAGTACATTTTGCTACTCTCTGTAAAGGTTAATCTTGACACGCGCCACATACAACATGGATGAACCTTAAAGACACATGATAAGTGAAATAAATCAGTCACGAAGGATAGGTACAGCACAATTCGATTTATGAGGTTCTGAGAGTGGCTCAGAGTGGCTCAGGCAGCTAAGGGGACAGGACACGTAAAGCCTACAGACCCAGTTCAAGTCCAGGGCTGGAGTAAAACAAAACAAAATAACTCAGACAGACAGCAGAAGAAGGGTAGAATGCTGGTTGCCAGGAGCTTGGTGGAAGGAGAATTATTACTGAATAAGGACAAAACTTCAATTCTGCAAGATGAAAGAGTTCTGTGAATGGATGGCGGCAAGGGTAGGGAGCACTGAACTATACACTTGAAAATGGTTAAGATGGCAAAATTTTTTGCTGAGTATAATTTGCTACATTAAAATTGTTATGTAAAAAAAAGGACCACGTACTTTCCCAAGGAAAGTATGATAAAGCATTTAGCCTTCATTTTTAAAAGAATGTCGCATGAATTAATCTTTCATTAGAATCTGCCCACTCACGAATGTGCTAGAGCAATGTTGCAGCCATTTTCCCTACAGGGATGATGACATGACTGTAAAGAGGAAGGACCTTTTTGTAAATATAGCTCTGATGAAAAATATTATCATTTTAAACATTCCTCTTGAAGTTATGATGCATAACTAGCTACCATTAGAAAAACTTACATTATAGCATTATAGGTAACAAAGAAAATCTTCATTAAGTACATTTTTTTACCACGGTAGCTCCATACAATGAGATACTATCTGGACATGAAGGGGACTGGAGCACTGATGATACATGCTACCACATGCACAGGCTAGAAAATATCACACGAAGAGAAAGAAGCCAGTCCCAAGAGATGGCATATGGCATGATTCTATTTACATGAAATGCTCAGAAAGGTCAAATCTACAGAGACAGAAAGTAGATGAGTGGTGGCTTAAGGCTAGAAGGGTAGAGTATAACAGGTCAAGGATACAGGTTTCCTTTTGGGGTTCCTTTTTGAGATGGTGAAAATGTTCTAAAATGGAGTGAAGTGATGGCTGTATCTATTTATAAACATACAAAAAAACATTGACCTGCACATTTTAAATAGATGAACTGCACGGTGGGTGAATTACATCTCAATAAAGCTGTTTTTAAAAACTACATAGAGATTACAGAAGGGAGTGTGACCAATAACAGATATAAACTGTGTGTCCTTTTCAAATGAAAACCTTTAATTCTGTTTTTGACTGATTTAAATTTGGTCTTTCTTAATGTTTACAAAATACAATCAGAGTTATTGTTTGCAAGTATGAAACAGAAAAATAATGAAGTTCAAACAAAATTAGGAAATAAAAACTGCTAACTAACTAGAGGCTGTAATTAAAGTAAAAACCTGTTATTGAAGGAGGTGGGAAGGTCACTGAGGAGACTAATCAGAAACATCCACAGCTTTTTATTTAATTTTAACAACTGCATTATTTCTTTTGTTTACATTGCTATATTCATTCTCAGATACTGAAATCACACCTCAGCCTGTGAATCGCAGTTTTTTTTACAGGCAGCAGTTAACCCCAAGTAGGCATGGTGAATGGCACAGAGTCCAGAGCACAAAGAACGTTTGTTCTCTTTGCCCTGCTGTGCACAGGACTCAGTCATTCCCAACCACCTGACATCTTTCCCCACTGCTCCATTACTCCAGGATATAAAAGGCAAAACAAACAAAATCAGTCTTCTTACCATTCCAACCTGGTCAATGGTATTTTGAACTCTATCCAAAAGGATCGAAATTATCTCGGGGTGAACAGCTGTGATGCCTCCTAAAAGCTCTCGACCAACCTTTGAAAAAGTCTCTCGGGTAGACAGAATGACGTAAGATACCTAAGAGAGGGAGAGGGGAGAGAGTGCTTTTAATACTAATTATTGTCAAAGCATATTTCCACAACTTATTTAAGATGTTTTCAAGTAAAGTGAAAGAATCTCATGTTGAGATTCAAAGCATGTGCAAAAAGATGGCAGAACTTCAGAGAGCAAACTATCTACCCTGAGGCTGGAGGTGGGAGGAAAGGGAAAAGAGTGGAAAGTATAACAAATGACTTCACGGGCTGGATTCAGAAAGCATATCCTAAAGTGCCAGTAAAATAGTTCCTTCAGTGTTAAAACTTTTCTCAATTTGAGGAAAACAATAACATGATGAAAATCAGAAAACCCTTCAAGGAAACAAATAAGATCCACAAGAAGACCTTCTAAAACATCGATGTTTACCAACTCCTCTTGAACCATGTCTTTCAAACGACAGGTTACAACTACTAATGACAATGATCAGCATTAAAAAAAAAACAAAAAACAATGGACTAGAATAGAAAAACGTGAGTGCATCACGGAAGATTAAGTATTTCTTCAGTTTCATATATGTACACACAGAGAGACAGCAGTAGAATGTAATATAGAATGCAATTTTCTCTGTGAGTAATGGTCAAAACACTCAAAACATTATTTCCAGGGCATATTACTTTAGCAATGGATCTCGAGAATGCCACTTATGTATGTCAAATATACATCACATTACATCTCCCCCCAATATGATTAACACTGTGAAGATTATTGGGTATTCCAGATCCATGTAGGCTTATCGTGGTTACAAAGTGCAAGCAGAGAAGCAGTTTAATAGAGTATTTGATCCTAAAAATACCCTTAGATCATAAAGTTCAGTCATTCTCAAATTGAAAAGTCCCAGTCATCACTTTGGTTCATGTCCCTAGACACTAAAGGATCCAAAGTCCACTCTCCTCTAGCATTAGGAAAGGTCCAATGAAAAGGTGAAAAAAGTCAGGATCTCATCTCAGTGAATCATTTTATAGATGAGGAAACTGAAACCCAGAGAGGTAAGGTTATCTTTTCTGATGTGAAATGGGTGACAAACGCAGCTCTTCAGACTCTAGGTTTAGTGTTCTATCCACCACCTCATTTAAACTGACTTGGAAGCCAGTGTCTGTGTTATTGCAGGGTCAGGAGAGGAGGCTGGGGTTGAGTGAGGAGCAGGGAGACCACAGACAGTATAAAAACCCTAAGTGTCCAGTTATGCCAGATTGTCTATTCCCTACTAAATTCATGCTTCAAATATGAGTGGTAGAGTAGGAGGAAATGGAATGGGTATGACTCATATTTTCAACACCCTTTATAGCAAAATGATGTTCCCTGGTTCTCTAGCTCTTACATCAGGGCAGACAGTAGAAAGGAGTCACATTTTTAAAAAAACAAATCCCAAAGAATTGCTGGATGCACAGTCCAAAAGAAAATACTTTCAGCCAATTTCTAAAATTTAATATTCTAACCTCATATATCTCCAGAACAATAATTTTTATGAAGTCTTCATCCACGTTGTTTCTTCTGGCCTGAGCCATCTGAGCAAATGTAGTCAGAAGGCAAATCTCCTCTGAGCTATTCATGGAAGAAAGACACTTCTCAAAGTTCACAAAATGTTCTGGGTCTGTAAGTTCATAGCAAAATAATTAAAACGAGAAAAGAATAAATATATATTATTTTAATTAATCTTCCAAAGAGAAAGAGGATGTAAATTTAAAAGACACTTAGAAATATTTAAAGACATAAAAGGCCCTTCTTTGCTCCAGATTTCTACAGGCCTCAGGAAGAAGGTTGGGCCAGAATTCCAACTCTATTAGACAAATAACACCTCCAAACCGCAGTTTCCTCACCTGTCTCATGAGCTTCCTATAGTTCAGTGACATGTCACTGATGAAGTCTTTGTTGGCTGCAAAGACAACCGTAACCGTGGTCACTAGGTGAGACATTCTCAAAGGCACACTTGAAGCTACTTGGTAATTGTCAGCCAAATGAACAATAACCATACTATCGAAAACTGCTAAGATTAGCAAAATACTTAGCATAAACATGGTATTCCAAACAAAAGATACCTGCTTATAAATGAGGATTGGGGGCAATAAATTAGCTACAACCACGACTGAAATACTGAGGACTATGATGAACAGTGCATGATTCTTACTTCTCGGAGACGACCTGTAAGCTTTGTCACATTTTGTCACTAGGGGGCAGTTTTGACAGACAGCTCTGCCACAGATGCTGGAAAACTAAACACTGCAAAGGCAAAGTTGTACAAAGGGAAGAAAGAATAAAAAATATATTCCCCTGATGGAACTTTCCACAGTAAGAAGGCAACAAACCAACAATTCTTTTCATATGTTTTACACATTTAAGAAATTGAACATAGTTCATCAAACGTCCTATATTTTCAAAATAACTTAGTGGGGTGCTTACCAAACCTACTTTCATTTCCCATCTCCAAACTGTTTCTCATAGAAATGATCACGCAGAGCATTTCTAGCACCATGAAAATTGGATTATCGTTCTAATAAGTCAAACAACAAAGCAGTCTCTCCAATTTCAAAAGCATTACACATATATGGCAGAGTAAACATTTCTTTCCTAGTTCTACAGCAAAGTGAAAAGAATGAACAGTGGAGAGAAAAGGCGCAGGAGGCAGGAGGCAGGCGGCACAGACGCTGACAGGGCTGTACCTTGGAGCTGCTGCTTGCACTCGGCGGGGTGCAGGGTCACACAGAGCTTCTCCAAGTCCCCACTCTCAGCCCGGTGCATGAGGTAGAAGAGCTTCCAGAGCATCTGGACTGACAGCGTCCCGAAGGGCATTTCTGACATAAAGAGCCAAATGCCAAGTCTGTGTGTTTTGAAAAAAGCAGAAATCATTTTCTCTGTCAGTCAGCTTCACTACACTGAGAAAGCAGACAAAGCTTCAGCTCTGGTAGAAATCTTAAACCACAGTGCAGCCATTTCCCTAACATAGTCACGTGGAGGAGGGCTAACACTAGCAGAAATGCTCCCCAAACACTTCATCCCAGGCAAGCCCTGTTTCTAATCATCACATCATCTCTCTCTCAGCTCATTCCACCCTCACTGAAGCCATGGCAAGTCCTAGTGTTGATGTCACCCTGCATGTGAGGCAACTAAGAAAAGGAAAGGTTAGGGAGAGGCAGAGTTGGGGGAACCAAAGTTCCTTCTAAGGATCCTTTTAAGACCTGGGGGACAGAGAGGCTGCTTGGATGTGGACGTGGTGTGTGAGCCCACAGGCAGCACATGTGCACACAGACACGTGCAGTGGGAGGGAGAGGAACCCAGAATCTTCACTGACCCCTCACTCATCATCAAATTTGGTTCAAACGCTTCAGACCTACCTTAGAAGGCTTCCACACCAGATCAACCGCAATGAGAGCCCTGTGTACATTGAGAATTTAGACCATTCCTGGGCAAGGCTGGAAAGAATCCCCTAGGTCTCTGCTCAGGCATTCCTCCATATGAGGAGACCCCTCTGATTTCCTCCTCGGTGCATTACAGCCCACCCACACCTGACTTTGGCATTATATACCCTTAGTCAGCGGGTTTCACCCTATAATATAGTAGGCAGAAAACCCCCCTGGAGATTTCTGGAAAGTGCAGGTTCCCAAGGCCCGGCTACAGAGATCCTGAATTTGTAGGTCACAGCTGGCACCCAGGGATTTGCATCTGCACTGTCACCCACGTGACTCACTCAAGTGGTCCCCAAGCCACACAGTGAGAAACACGAGTTACTGTAAATTATGTAGACACATTAGCCAAAGCAATTTGAGAGAAGAAACCAGGTTTTCTTCATAATTGTACAAACCAGTATGTAACCTAGAATCCTGTGTTTCAATTATCCAGCACCTAACCAGTAGCTCAAAAACAAACAATATGTAATAAATGCTTATTACAATTGCATATGAATTTATCTCATTTTTTAATGTAAAAAAATAAAACAGAGGCACTTAAAATTATTGCTACAGTTTGAGCAGAGCTATCAATTACAAATAATCAAAGTGTATTAAGAGAAAAAGAAACTAAATAGTGCATGTCTATGAGCCACGCCCACCACTGATCCAGAGTCCGAAAAAAGCAATAGCTAGACTCCCGATCAAGAGTTGAAGAAACTTCAGTCAAGAGGGTCAGTCTTCTCTCATTAATTATCTTAACACCTCATCTGGGGCCTGGGGCTGTTGTATAACAGACCCCTAAACAATGCGGGGACACACCAGGGACCTTAAAAGTAATGTCACAAGATAAGTGGATATTTCAGGTTATGGCAGACATACAGTAAGTCTGACTTTGATTTTTTGTTGTTTGTCTTTTGATTTTGGTTTGTTTTCTTTTAGGTTGGGGAATAGCTGCTACTGGAAATTTTCATTGGAATGCTCAATAAATTTAAATTTCATGGCTTTAAATAACCTAATTCTCATAAAATTTTTCCTAAAATAAATTATACATATATATTATGATTTAAGATAATAAATATATATTAGGCCTTTCCCTGGCACAGACCTCCAAAAACCCTTGGAATTTTCTACGGCTTGAGGACAGCATCCAGGTATCTCGTTATACTAATGAAGTGACTTCTGGAAAGCCCCTATGTAGCCTTAAGGATGGTTGCCAGGGGAACTAAGTCGTGATGAGGGGTTCTTACCCCCCTGACTTCCTGAAAGGGAAGAGGGATGTGGAGGTAACCAGTCACCAAGAGCCAAATAATCTAATCAGTTATGTCTACGTAATTTATCCTCCACCAAAACCCAAAAGATGGCAAACACTAAGAGTCATGAGAGAGCGTGTGCCTGGAGAGGTACGGAAGATTTGAGTCCTCTCCCCATACCCTGCCCTGTGCAACTCTTCCAGCCCGCTGTTCATTCATGTCCTTTACAGCATCATTTCAATAAACTGCCAAACACACAGAAATGTTTCTCTGATCTGTGAACCCATGTAGCAACTGAACTGAACCTGAGGATGTAGTCACGGTGACCTCCTACTGATCAGCCAGAAGGTGAGCAGCACAGGTGATAACCTGGACTTGTGAATGGCGTCTGAAAGAGTCTGGGAGAAATGCTGCAGGACCGAGCACTTCACTTGTGGGATTAGGTAAACAGCGTCAGCACTGAGTTAAACTGTAGGACATCTTGGCTCACCCTTAGGGTCAAGCAGCTAAGACAACTGAGGCACCAGCCATGTAAAACCTATGGACCTATGTTCGAGACCCGAGGCTGGGGGTAAAAAGAAAAAATCTGTAGGACATCCAGCTGGTATCACAGAAATGGTGGTATGGAAAAAACACATATCATTATCTGAGTAACAGTTCTCAAGATCTTGAAATTAAAAAAAAATTGTCGCCAGCATTATATGATGTTACAAGAGTGTTCACAGCTCAGTATATAAGGGCTAGTAAGTCGCTATAGTGAGGACATTCCCTCCCAGCTAAGCAAGCACCAGAACAGGACAGGTCAGAGATGGAAGACTCTTCTGAGCACTGAGCCAGCTTCTGCACACAGATTTAGTGCAGGATTTAGTGCACTTCATGAGACCACCAAATGCATGCGCAATACAAAACGTGTAACAAATTAATCCAAAGATAAATTCCTCAGCCCAAGTGTTATTTGTCTTGGATCTGTGCCTTCTAAGTAGCTAACAGTGGTTAACTGAGTCAAGGAGCCCAATGGCTCTCTAAGGGAGCAGTTACTGTTCTTCTTCTGAAACTACACAAGACCACCCCATTTACATTTGAAATGTCCTTTATGGTTAAAAAAGAATTTCTCCACATAATTGCATTTCATCCTTGTAACATATCCATGAGGTCAATGGAATGGGTAGTATACTATCACTATCCCCATTGTATAAAGGAAGAAAGTGAGATCACAAATAATTAAGTAACTTGCCCAAGGTAACAGTAAATGACATGCCGAGATTCAAACCCACTGCACCACATGTGATAAACAAGGCGCTGATGCTAAGAAGCCCAGAGCAAGGGAACAGACAGCCTAGAAGAGAGCAAAGGTAAGGGAGAGCTGGCAATTCATGAGTGGAACTGGGGCGGGTTGGAGGCCAACCCACATCTCCTCGGGGAGGGCACACTGCTGTGGCCAACCTGGCTCCACACTGGGCCAGAGGCTCAGGAAGTCAGGGCAGGATACGACCCTGGACTGTGAGCAGCAATAAAGAAGGTGTGATCAGAACAACACAGCATTTAAACAGGCAAGACGGGACAGGGACCCATGATCAAAGACCCTTAGACTAAGATGACTTGATCAATAAAATTGGCAAATCATTGTACCTTGTCCTGAGCACCTCAGGCTTCACTGGAAACAACAGAATTGGGTCTGAAATAGAATTTGTCCCCTGCTCAAGGTTTTCCCCAGAAATTCAGGGGCGGCAAAAATGAGATATCTGAAATGGGCTATTTTAAGACTGAGAGAAACCTGAAGGAAAGATGATTTTAGTCAACAATAGGAAACTAAATAGATAGGAAACTAAAGCCCAAGAATTAGCTGAAGATAAAAGAAAAATAGAAATGCACTGAGACTTTATTATAAGAGATCGATATAGTCAAAGACTCTCCCTCCAATGCTCTTATTAGCTAGGGAGCTACTTCTCAGCTGTCATCATCACACGTCTTACCTTTTGGCTTTCAGCACGTACAGGACGGCTCTCAAGAAGAGCTCATCGAATTCGAGCTGTAGTTTCTCCATGGGGTAGGACTGCAGGGCCAATCCGTAGCCTTGGTTGTGGCTCATATACTGTGCCCAGTGGTCACTCACATAACCAAGGGTCATCCTGAGCGTGAGAAAGGCAACAGAGCACTCTATAAATGCATTCAATAGTGGCACCTTTATAGCACGTGGGAAGCATTGACATTTTCAACACACATTAACTGAGTACCTACTATCTTCCAGATTCTGAAGAAAAAGCATGGGGCAGGGGTAGAAAACCCTACCCTCATGGAGCTTATACTTAGTGACGGGCAAACAGACAATGGACAAAATTAATTTAGAATATATAGCCTGTCACCTGGTCATAAATGACACTGAGAAAAATAAAGCAGGAGCAGGAATCAAGGTTCTCTGGAGTAGGGGGAGAGGAGGGATGTAAAGGATGTAAAGGTTGGGAGCAGGAGAGGTCTCCTGAAGCCGGACGTGGAGTGAAGACTGGAAGAAGCCACAGGCGTGCCTAAGGAAAAAGTACCCAAGTAAAAGAAGCAAACAGTATGAAGGCTCCAAGATGCGTTCAGCACATCTGAAGGTCAGCAAGGAGTCAGCAAGCTAAAGCAGAGCATTGCGGGCAACTGGCTTAAGAGGAGAGCAAGAAAGTAACAGGGAAGGTGGTCAAGGGCGAAAGCAGGAGGCTCTTGGTGGATCACTGATGAGAAATGAAGAATGCACCAGGGTGGTGACAATGAAGGCAGTGAGAAGCAGCTGGATTCTGGAAACAGCAAGTTTCATTGATTTAATAGGATGCACATCTTTCACACTTTAATGAATCTCTGCCACTGGAATATATGTTAAAACTCATAACAAGTCATCATTTGGCAGCACTTTTTCTCTTAATGACACGCAAAATAAACCTTTAGAATTGCTGGCATCTTCTATTTGATGAAGGATGTGGATGTCAAAGAGAAAAGCCAGGGATGACACCAGCTCTTCTGGCCAAAGCAACCAGAAGAACATAGTTATCACTGACTGAAACTGGGAAGGAGAAGCATGAGAGGTGGGGAGAGTTCACTCGGGAACATGAAATTACAATGGCTGTGAGTCAGCCATGCGAAGGCGCTGAGTCAGCAGCTGGAAAGCCCAACTCAGGAAAGGGCCAGGAGCTGGAAATACAACTCTGAGAACTGTAACAGTAGTTAGATGATATTTAAAGTCAGGAGAATAGATAAGGTGCAAGGAAGCAAATTCAGATAAAGAGAATAGGACCAAAGATTGAATCCGGGACAATGCATTCTCCTGGGAGCCATGCAAAGAAAATGCTTTACGGAAAAGGCAGTCGACCCTGAGAGGCATTACTGTGTGAATGTGTGAGACATGTGATGCAGGGTGCAGACAGAACTACCCACTGGATTCGTACCACAAGTTTTATCATCAACCTTTATTCTTAAGTTGTTTGAACAACGTTTAGAGGAAAAGCCTAATTATGGAGTGTGCAATGAAAATTGAGGGCGAAAACTGGAACCAACAGGTGACCTGAGGAAAGCGATCTTGTGAAAACTTGTTCTGGAATTGGAGGGAGGATACAAAAAGAAGAGAAAGAAAAGTAAGCAGATAGTGGGTGGAGGGGGAAGAGTAATAGTATATATAATACCCAGCTGTAAATATTTATACAGAAATACTAACGCAGAGAGTAAAAATGATGTCTACCCTATAGAGCTAGTCAGAGAATAAATTAAAAAGCATAGAACTGGCATGTGGTGAGTACTCAGTCCTACATCAGGTATGTGAGCCCCAAGGATGAATTTTATTTATGGCCTCATTTACCATGCAGAATCAAAACTCAACGTCTGGGTGCACCCTGGTGGAGTGGTGGTTTGGTCGGCTGCCTTCGGCTAACAGTGTGCCACAAATTCCAAGGATCCAGGTTCAGGACTCCAGTCAAGGGTGAAAACCAAGATGAACAACTAAATAAAAAACAAAGTGCTTCTTCCTTCTCTCTCTTCCTGCCTACCTGTCTCTGCTTAGAAAGGCTTTCACCTTTAAGAAACAACTCTCCACACCACCAGTCACCCCTCCTCTCATCTCATCTTCACTACCCGCTACTGAAGGTTTTCTCTAAACGTTGTTCAAACAACTTAAGAATAAAGGTTGATGATAAAACTTGTGGTACGAATCCAGTGGCTAGTTCTGTCTGCACCCTGCATCACATGTCTCACACATTCACACAGTAGGTCCTCTCAGGGTCGACTGCCTTTTCCGTAAAGCATTTTCTTTGCATGACTCTCAGCCTTCAAGGCGCCTACAGTCATGTACCTGACTTTACAGAACTAAGGGATGTACATCTAAAACAAATTAATTAAAGTCAATTTTGCTTTGGAAACCAAAGGATGGGAGGGAAGAAGGCTTGTGGTTTGGGAAACTTTGTTTGTGCTGTTTTGCTGCCCCTCACTGGCCCCAGGTCCCTGGGCTTTACAGGGTCTGCACCCTAACTGCCTCAGGCACCTGAGCCACAGGGTCACCCTGTTTTTGAGAGGAGGGAGAGTGGAAGAAATACTGGCATGTTTATATGCTGTAATGAGTGACCCAGGAAAGATGAAAATTGATGCAGAAAAGGGGTACACAATTCAATGGAGAACAGTACATGTCTCCAAATTACACTTGATTAAAAGCAGAAACCCACTTTCACTCAAATAGATAATATTGTCCCAGTTCAAATAGAGGGAAAACTGGTAAAAAAAATCTTTGCAGTTTTCTATTTCTGAGTAGAAGTAGCATAAAAATAAAGGAAAGAGAAAACAGGAAAATAATACAAAATTGCTATTGCAAAAAAAGGCTACTGCAATTCTCCATAGCTAAGTGACAAATCCCAGCAGAAGTCAGGAAGCAGAAGATAAGAGAGAGCGAAGGAAAGGGGAAGCCCACATTTTCCTTTAACCCCCTTCCCTCTGGCCAAGTCCTGGAGCTACTTTGAAGATCCTGACTCCAAGAACATTTATTTAGCAAATCAGCTAATTTAATATAATTAGCTGGATATTCTGACTGGCTGTATTTATAAAACTTGCATCAAGCAGATGGAGAAAAACTTCTTATTTTGGGGAGAAATAGGATCTGAAATATACACATCAGTGTCCATCACCCCCTTTATGCAGTAACTGTGTCCAGTCAGGGTGAAACCAATAGACAGGGATTACCAAGAGCAATATTACCTGATCATGTAACCAATCCGCTTCACAAATTGCCTATAGCGTGCTCTGTTAAAGGTTTCTAACCCCACAGCCAGGAGTTCCACTAATGAGTTAGCAAAGGCAAAAATTTTCATCATCTCTTGAGGTCTTGTCATTTCGGGTAAATAATCACCTAGAAGTTAGTAAGAGGAAATGAAATAATTTTAATTACTATGGCAAAACACTGAAGAATACAGATATAAAAACTTCAATGGGGAAATAAGTCAAGAGGGAGAAGTAGTTACAATTTCCATTACTCTGGCTCCTATTGTCAATGTGAATCGGACAACGTGAGACAGTGTAAAATTAAAACACTTTATTAAAGCTGGGCGATGAGCAAGCTAATAGGCCCTTTTGCATTTGGACACTAGGAAGGACACTGCAATCACAAGAAAGAAACCCCACCAAGGTGAGGCAGCACTAGTCTCTGAATAGCATGACCAGGCACAAGGTAGCCTGAATCCAGAGCCTGTCTGGAGGTAAGGCTGGATGCCGAGTTCTGGGTTTGAGCTGGCCACTACCACAATTCACACAGAACAAAACGAAGTATCTACCTTTTGCATTAAACCTAAGAAGATGTTGAAAGAGTTCATGAAATGGAAACTGAGATAAAAGGATAACTAGGTCATCTTCATGAAGGAGAATCCAACTGGTCTCAGGGTCTTCATCCTAAGACAGAAGATGCAAAATCACGTCAGCTGATGTGATCAGCTCCCACTACGATCAGTTAGAGAAGGTGCATTATCACAACAGTACTTGGGGTATTCTCAGGATTCTTCATGGTTTTCTCCTCGAGCACAGAGACTTAGTCGTAATTCCACAGACGGGCTACACACCTCCTGAAACTTTGAGCACAATTTTAGGAGCATCTGGGTCATGTCTATTCTTTAGAGGTTGAAACTGCTCTTATTAGATTTCTTATTAGATTTCTAGATCAAAGATTTTTTTTAATACCCCTATATGGGGATCTTAATAGAAAGCTTAGTGTTTTGACAACATCAATTCAAGAACCATGTACTAGAATCCAAGTTTAATTTTAGCTACAAACACCTTGCCCCCAAATCGAGAACTACTGAAGTACTCAAATGATTTATCAACATGAAATTTAGTCTTTGCTACTGGTGACAAGTCCTGCTAAGTCAATTAGTACCACTGAAACAGGATAAAAATCACTATACTCATGTATATGGATTATATAAGGAAAGTCTTTGGGTTTTTTGTTTGAATGTCCCAGTCACCTTAGATGCAATTCATTCATAATTGTGTTAAACCATTCATTTTTACCCTCTTATGTGTCCTAAACAGCTAACGAGAACCTCAGAAACTCAACAGTTTATAGAACCAGAGTTCTCAGCTCTGTCCATACCTTAGAGTCACCAGAGAGGCTTCTGAATATTTGGATGCCTAAGAGTGGGCCTGGGAAAAGTTTTTAAGTAGCCCAGGTGATTCTAATATATAGCTAGTATCAAACCCCACTGCTGTGGATAATACAAGAGTTATCTCCAGCCCCATCGTCAACAGCACTCCCAATATTAGCTGGAGGTAAAATTCCTCCAACACACTAACCACATGTCTAGGAGAAAGAAAAATCAATGAGGGTCAGCTCAAGAATTCAATTCTGATCAATAAATTCTCACCAAAAATAGAGAACCATCCTTTTCAAATGAGAAGACCTGGATGAGAAGTTTGTGAGAGTTAAGACAGAATCTCAGGAAGCTCCAGTTCTTTACTATACAGACCAGATAACTAGAGGAGAGATTCTCAAGCCCAGTTACTGTATAAAAGAAAATCTCGGGGGCTGAGATGGCTAACGTGCAGACCATGCAAAGCCCAAGGATCCAGGGCCGGGAGGAAAAAAACAAAACAAAAATAAAGAAATCCTAGTAAAAAGTATTTATATATTTATATCCTAATTGTATCCTAACATAAGTATTTCCAGGTTCCAAATTCTCCCAGCTGAGTAGGAAGATACAGAGAAGCTGGCAAAGATTAGTACATGACTCAGAGACTGGCCTGGAGACTCTGCCTCTTACTATGATTTGGGATGAAATGCTTCACATCCCCTGCATCCCAGATTCTTCACCTATAAAATGGAGGTAATAACAGTACCTACCTCATGGGGGTTGTTGGGAGAATTAAATTAAACAATCGGTCCAAAGTGCTTAGATCAATACTTGCTACATAAAAGGTTGTCTAATCAAAAATGATTAATCCAAACAATACAGACATGACAAGTTACCTCCTCCCCGCCTTCATCCACTAGTGTCCATGTCCCAGACGCAGGCCCTGCGGAGGATGGCTGCCACTCACTGGGCTTCAAATGGCACAGGAACTCCGCTCGGTTCCTACAACAAGGAATTAGGCCCAGTACATCATTACAGAGCCTGCAGGTGTGCATTCCGCTATCTACTCACCCCAAAGAGGAGTCAGTCATGGACTCAACCTTCGAATGGTTGACATTAGTCAGAAAGAAATAAGAACTGGCTACAATTCAAGGGGACCAAAATCTCAGCCATTTTGGTGCAGACAACGTGACTATTCTCACTCGTCATGCTAAGTAATGGCAGGAAATTGCCAAACTAGCACAGCCACAGCACAGTAGGACCTGAATACACAGAGATGGCGTGTTACCTTCACTCTAACCAGGCATACAAAGTGTTGCCAGGTAGACAGCTTTAGGAAATAGGTTTTATTGAATAAAAAAGAGAAGAATCTGCAGATAGTGCAAGATCAGGTTCAGGGCCAGAAAGGAAATCGAAATGCAAACACACTTTGAAGTCAAACCACATCTACCATGGGTAGGAGCAGCCCCCTGCCCAGGAAGTGGGAGAGAGGAATCGAGATGAATTCCTGCTGGCCAGTTTCACAAGGTGGTAACTGAAGCTAAGGAGGAAGGCTAGCCAGAGACGTGCCTTCTCTGAGACCACAATCTGGTTCTCAGTCCTCTGTTTCTTCCTCGCTGGCCTGACCCTGAAACACAATCATTTTTCCATGACTTCCAGTTCTGTAGCTTGAAATTGCCCTTTCAACTTGAGGCGCTCCAATCCTTAAGTTCCAAATGCCCAATGGTATAGGTGGAATGTAAAGAGACAAAGCAAAGGAACAGACTAAACCCCTGGACGCAGGCAACAGAACCAAGGGTACCAGTGGGGAAGGGGTAGGAGTGGGGTAAGTGGGGACACGGCCCACCGGACAAGGGTGAAGAACTCTTTCTTGGTCATTTGGTGATGGGCAAGGTATACTGACATATATTTGAGGAATGGGGAACCTGCACATTACATTAATTTGTAAAGAAAAGTTACTATGATAAATGTTTTTTAAAAAACAAAACCAAAGTTCACTGGTATCTCCCTCTTGGTTATATCTACTTGTACGCCTCAATGATCTCCAGTTTCCCTTTGTATGAAATACTTTGTTTTCCATTTGTTAGGGCTACCACTTCCATCTCAGACACTCAGACTCGGAAGCCTGTGGAGTTACTACCTTCTGACATTTTATTAGTGAGCTATTTAATTTTTTCCTAGGAAGATAATCATCATGTTCCAATCTTTCTCCTTCCTATTACCAAGCCCCAATACAGGCTCCCGTGAAGCCAGGATTTCCAGAGCCAGCAGCGTTAACTGTTCAAAGTCACCTCGACAGATACTGCCTCCCCACCCTCCCTCCTCCCAGGAAAGGACATGCCCTCTTGATGCTGGGTTGGGTTCCAGAGCCAGGAGAGTCTGTAAATGTTACTCAATTAAGCAAAAACACATTTCCTTCACCATCATTCCACTCCAAACTTCCTTAGATACAGCTTTTATCCTTATTCAAAAACCCTTGACAGCTACAAAGGCAGGACTCCTCTGTCTTAATGTCAAGGCTTTCTATAACCCAACTCACTCAAGTCATCCATCTTTATTAGCATCTCCCATAATCCCTTTACTCCAGCCAAGCTGGTCTGCTGTTCTCTCCTTACCTTCACTTTGGGCCAATGCTCACAGTTTTCCCAGCTACAGCGCCCTCCCCTCTCTTGGTCTCCCAATGAACTCTATTGCGTTCTTCAAATCCAGCTCATCTATTTGGAGCCCACTCTAATTACTCTTCATTCTATTGCATCAATCATAGCTTCACAATTTAGCACTTAAGTGTCTGTGGTTTTTCTCTTCTGCCACCTCTTCTTCTAAGGAACAGATGATCTTTTTTGTCTCCCCATGGCACCTTACACAATGACCTATACGGCGGGAGAGGCAAACCCACTAAAAAGGAGAACCCAAATAGGTTAATCACTTATCCACAGCAGTTAATAGGTTCAATTTGGCTATAAACTCCAAAGAAAATTTGCCATGTTAAATTCAGAAATGTAGACTCTTTTCTTAGTAATTCTTAGGATCTGGGCAGTTTAGGAAGCCAACTGTTTACTAGAAAGAAGCATTTTGATTTCTATTTCACAAAGCTCTTCCACACTTACTTGATAGGAGACATTAGCAGGGCAAGGGACTGCATAAAATGAAAGACCCCTGATGGGTTATTCAACACTTTGATCTGAAATCAGAAAAGGAAAAGGCATATTATAGAAAACCAACAACCCAATTATCCATAACCTTAGCTCACCAGTATTCAGACAAGGGAGCTGTTAAAAAAACAAAGATGGAAGTGGCACTGAGTCCACAAGAATGAGACCACAGCTTGTGGGTTACCTGGCAGTACTGAATCAGCTGTACTCAAAACCAGAGGTAGCTGAGCAGTTTACATAAATTACCTGTAACAATATGGGACAAAGGACAGTACTGCTATTTTAATCCAAAGAGAAACAGAACAATGACAAAAAAAATATCCTTCTACCTACAGATTTAATCTTCTTGCCAGCCACCAGAAAACCACCGAAAAGGCAATGTGAAGTGGCACTTGGCATATATTGGGTTCCTGCCATCTGAGTGGTTGCTTCAAAGAACAAAACAACCCACAGGCAAGCAGCAGAGGAGAAACAACTACTCAGTACCTAATTCGCGTATATGAGAGTTGACCACATATACCTGAGATCTCTGCTAATATTAAAGAACTTGGAGATGCTAGTGTTTTACGGTACCATTGGTGGCATGAGCTGGATTAATTTAGGACGTCGTCTGGGCTATTACAGAAAAAAAGTCCTAATGATCTTTCCTGCACAGAAACGTCACAGAATTAAATAGTGCTGAACCTACTGGGCCAGACTGTGACTGAACCTTCGAGATTCCATCTTAATTTCGTCAATTACAGGTGGCCTTAGGAGTTCTAGTATAAACAAGCCTAAGACTATATACTGGATATAGTTTATGAATTTTATTTTAAACATCAGTATTTTTTAAGTATCCCTTCTTTCAAAAAGCAATTTCTTCAGGAAAAAATCATGAACTAAATCTCTCCCTATCCTCACAATCAGAAGGCCCTGTATCGTACCTGGATGAAAGGAACGGCCCACTTACTAACACCAGCCGGGCAGCGGAGAACATGGTTTAGAAGGAAGAGGTGATCCCCAGGACAGCCGACTCTTTGTAACACCGAAACCTGAACATCAAGAGACATGCAGTTTCGCTATTGTAAAAAGAAGCAAAATCTATCCACAGGTCTAACACAGTCATTTATTCAATGTTTAAATACATGTAATCTTTCAAAAGAGTAATCAGACATAAATAAGATATACAACTTACTGAGTTTCTACCACAGAGGAAGACAAAAGCCTGTGAATCTGTTAAGTCCAATGATAAAAATATCGTTAAGTAGTTTCTCTGCAAACCGTTTTTTTTAAAGAAAAAGTATAGGCAGGAATGAAGGCAAGCAGGCAGGTAGGCAGGAAGAGAGAGGAGAAAGACACATCTTTATTTTATTTATAATTTAGTTGTTCACGCTGGTTGTTTCTCCCTGGGCCTGGGACTCAAACCCAGTGGTATGTGGCCTGCATCCTTCAGAGGCACGTGACTTAACTGCTGCTCCACCAGAGGGTGCCTAAGCAAACATTTCATTATCTGTCAAGTTACAAATATGTCAAGCAGTTTAATCTATTCTCATATTTTAAATTTCTCAAATCCAAATAAGGATTCTTGGAGTCTCACCTCATGTTTAGTATGAACCTAAAAAAAGCACACAGTGCAGCCCCATTGAAAAATATAATTAACAAACAAATGCTACACCCTCTGTAATGCACCTAACATCTTTCCCAAGTTTCCCAAATCCCAATGCCTCTGTTTAATCCCTTAAAAGACATTTTTAAGAGGCACATCCTGGTGGAGCAGCGGTTAAGTCAGTTGCTTCTGAGGGACGCAGGCCACATATCCTGGGGTTCAAGTCTCAGGTCTGGGGGCAGAAAACAGCCAGATGAACACCGACCATGGAAATAAAATGCCACTTCCTCCTCTCTCTTCCTGCCTGAACCTTTCCTTTAAAAAAACATTTTTTTTAAATGACCAAGAGCAACTTTAAAAATAAAAATAATTTATATGGAAAAAATTTCGATCAGATACCTGCATTCTGAATATTCATCTAGTCTAAAATTTAGCATGCTTCCCACATCTCCATTTATTCTTACATTGAAGGCTCAAGATCAATTAGCTTAAACTTTATGAGAGAAAAGCACATTGTGCTTAGTGAACTAGCTAAGTAAAAATTATTTTCATATCATGATCAAAGAAAATATAACTGCTGAATCAATTAGCTGAAAAAACTAGTGAAGAAAAACTATTAAGAGAGAATTCTTAAATTATCAAAAGAATACAAGATAGCCTATTGTGTCTATTTCTGTTCCCTTACCAATTTCTGCAGCCAGAGAAGAATATCATCATGGAACTGAGTATCTTCGTGAACTCTCCTGGTGAACATGAATAAGACACTAATGCACTCCTTCAATTGACACAGATCAGAGGGAATGCTTTCTATCTGTTTAGAAGCTATAAATCAAAGAGAGGATCAAATGAGAACTACATAATTGGTATTTGGGGGAGAATTTTTATAGCTACCACTTACAAAAAAAACCTCTTCAAAATATTCAGTTCAGACAAAAATCCAAGGAAAGAAGCATCAAAACATTTTAATTTCTACTGAATATATTGTAAACCAAAAAGGGTTTACATATGTAAAGCATCTCAAAGTGAAGGAAAATTAAATTCATTAACCTTTATTTTTTTTATTTAAGTCAGATCTCTGCTCTAGCTCTATCTCTTAGATTAGTTATGAAAACAAGGGGGTGGGAGGTACTTCAAATGATCCTAATATCTCTCCCTGAAATAAAAATTTTACAATTAGCACAATTAAAACAGCATATCATGGAGTACAGACTCATTTCTTAAAACTCAAAAGAGGTTCTAAGAAATCAAAACATTACAGGTCCCGATAAAAATTAAATAAAATACTCAACAAACTGAACAAGCAAATATAAAGTGCAAGAGACAGAATGAAGACTATTCTGACGATCAGTTTCAGAAAGAAAAAAATGTAGTTGGACTTGACTTGGTAAGAAGAATGTAAGTTAGGAAAGTAAGGACATTAATGATAAAGAATGACCTTTCTAAGTGCCTAGAGAAGAAGAGAATGACAGCCATGGAGAAAGACACCTACACTTGCTCCCTAGAAATGTTCATGTGACAGATGGCAACGCCCTACTGGAGCGGTGGGGTAAGAAAATAAGCACAAGGGGTACCTTGTACAGTCAGATGACCTTTGAACAATTCCACTTAGTTGAAAATCTGCATATAACTTCGGACTCACCAAAAAGTTTACCAATAGTCTGCTGTTGATGAGAAGTCTTACCAATAACATCAACACACATGTTGTATGTTATATGTATTATATACTATATTATTACAATAAAATAAGCTGGAGAAAAAGAAAACTAGAAGTGATCATCATAAAGGTCTTTTCTTCTCACTGTCTTAACACTGAGTAGCCTGAGGAAGAGGAGAGGTTGAAAAAATGGTATGGAAGCAGAGCATTGCTCAAACCCATGCCATTCAAGGGTCAAATGAATACTATTAGAACACAATCAATTCCACCAAACTGTACTCCCAATTCTGTTTTCTTTTCAGGCGACAAGAAGATTGAGGCTTTCATCACTTACCGTGGCCTTGCTGATGAATTGCTAAAGATCTCAGAACAGCAGAACTATTGAGTAATGCATAGATGTAAGACTCCACTTGCAACTTTGAGAGCACGGAAGTGTAAGAATACAGAGCCAGAGTCTGGTGGAGGTGCTCAGATTTGGCTTCAAAGAGCTTCTTTAGCTCCCCCAGGACATTTTCATTCATCTCCACTCTTTGGTAGCGATGATAGCCTGAAACTTTGACTTGATCTGCACAGATACCCTAGCAGTAGACAAAGGGTAAATAAAATAGGAAACTAGTTATTCTTTGAACTTGAAGGAATCAGGCGGTAGGTACTAAATGCGCAGGTTTTCATACCTTCGAAGAGCTTCTATATCATGATGGGGGGACAATATCATAGAGAACAATAAACCGAATAAGTAGCCAAGTGCCAAGGGGTATAACGCCAATCACAATGCGCAACAAACTGAGAGAAGCCCTGAGTAGTTGGAGAAAAGTATGAGAAAACAAAAGGTTGTCCCTAGACTCTCATGATTGATGATTTCACCTTCCACTTTACGGTGAGATCAATATGATATACTCATAACTTCGTGGGATTTTCAGATCTCTATACCTACCACTATTCTTTGTGATTCTGCTCAAGGGACAAAAAAACAAAAACAAAAAATATAGAACAAAAGTCACCTCTCCTTTCCAATACTAACACCTCCAGCAGTCCTCTTTATTCTATCATCTCTTTTTCAGTATTTCCAAATGCTTTCATTTCCAGACTCCTTCCTATCAAAGACCTCCCAATGATGAAGGATTATAGATGAGGGAAATCACATTTCTCCCTAACAGTTCCTCCAGCTTCTCTTCATTGTCAACTCTGTCATAAGTGGCCTTTTCTTCCTTGTCCTCCCTCCTACGCCTTCAAATGACTTTCTGATGATCACCTTGGTCTCCATGATGTACTTACTAATTGCTTCCCCAATTCCTCTCATCCTCTTGTTCCAGCGATCATCCTCTCCTTGACACTCTCCACCTATTGGATATTCCTACCATCATGCGTGGGTCACAAACTAAATGGTCCACAGGCTGAATCTGACCTGGAGACATAAAGATATGTGCGTGCATGTGTGTGTGTGTGTGTGCACGTGTTGCAATTAGTTGTCAACATTTACAAATCAAAAACCCTGACATAAAAATCCAGATTTTATCTTCTCTTGGAAAATCTTAATATGAGTCAAGACTAGACTAGGCATGAGCTTAACCCACCAGCCCACCTCACCTCACCTGATCCACTGTCCAGGTCACCTGTTAGGCCTCTGTCAGCATCTTACATTAGGAAGCCTGCGCTGTACTACTCTGGGCTAAAACAGGGTCCATGAGTCTAACGACCAGATTATAGACCTGGACAGCATCACAGGAATAGCAGCTCCAATACAAATCCTCCAGGCTCCTGAAACAGTTATGGAACACCAGTCAAAATACCTGTACAGATAACTGTTCCTCCTTAAAGTGCCATAGTCGACTTCTAGTATTTTGGCAATCAGATGCCAGGGCAAGCAGCTCCGCTTCGGCCAACAGCAGTTGCTTCCGACATCGTGAGTAGTTCAAAAGCAATTCATAAAATTCATGCCTATCCTGATGAGCCATGCCGTCGAATTCTTCTAAATATGACTCGACATTTTCCAGCCATGAGCCGGGCTCAAAGATTTTGAGCTGCTCCTTGGTAAATGGTACTAGCTCTGGTTGAGACGGGAGTTCCGGGTACAGTCTCTCATTCCGAAGCAAGGGTTTCACTACCACCAAAGATGGTACTTCAGCAACTTCAGCAGGCAACTGGGGATACAGTGTTTTCACTTTAGGTGGCTGAAAGATGTCTTTGGCTTCACAAGAACTCTGCAAACCAATATTTTGTAGCACCTCTGAAGAAAGACCTAGGGCTGGTTTGTTTTCTTTCCTAGTGTGAGTTTCTCTGATTTGTATGTTTTCCATATCCTGCTGAGTATAAGAAGAACTCGACTGCAGAGTGCTTTCAAAATATTCACTTGGTACCAACTTATTTTCCTCTGCTTCTGTAAAGTTCTTGGAGGTTTCTACTTTGGTTCCAACATTGTCTCTGGAGTCAACATCCTCCCCAGTGCAGACTCTGACCTCCTCCTCATCCTGTTGGGTCTCTGTGTTACATGCCAAGGACAAGTCCCTGCTTATAGTTAAGGAGGTGAGTGGTACATCAAACATTTCACTCTCGTTTTGTCCGCTGGCATCATCCTGGAGCTGGGAATCAGTTAACACCTTTATCTGGTCTCCTCTGAATTCACAAACTGGAGGAGGGATTTCCAGCTCTCTGGAGGTTTTTGGAAGGGACACTTCATCAGACTCCCCCTTCGGAAGAGTTTCACATTTCTTCTTTTCCTAAAACAAGATTTATAAAGTAAAATAACATAACAATAACTGATACTTTGATAAGGAATTTTTTAATTGTATATATAAGCTAAACTTTACTATCTAACAAATGAAATTTGCATTTACTTCATAAGCAATGTGTCTGATATTTTGTATTATTCAGTGTTGAGTATCTTGAATTTGGAGTGTCATTAGTCTAATCCCAAAAAACAAGGACATCATAGTAAGGAGCATATTCATTCAAGAATGAAGGAGAATAATCTCAGCTCTGTCACTCTGCATGCTGCTACAAGTTAGGCAAAACAGAACAGTCTTATTTAACTAGACTAGACTCCAACTAGACCTAGACCTCAAACATCAACAGGTTTGTCTTTATTTTAATAAGCATATTCACTCAAAGTTTAGGCAGAAAAGTTGGAAGTTTCAGCAATAAAATAACTATAGAATTGAATTATAACCCACAAAAGAGTCCATACTGGCATTAATAGGTCAATAGATAATTGAATGAACTAATTAAATGGGCAAGAAGCCACAATTCTTCCTTACAGAAGTACTCCAATTAATGAATATAGAGGAGTGAGAAAAACAGAAAATTCACCACCTGAATATTATGGTAATAACTGCTACAGCGGGATCACCTAATAGATGCTAGAATGAGTAAGTGAAAATGTAAGTAGAACAGGATATTTACAGAGTCTTGAAGTATCTCCTAAATATTTAGTAATTACTGTGGGTTTTTTTCCCCCTTCAAGTTTCCCTTCCCAGTAAGTTTCAGTGGAGAATCCTTATATACAAGATCTTAACCACGTGATCAAGGTTCACATCACCAGAAATACACGCCTTCTGATGTTCTGAGACAGCGTATCGCCTCTTCGTCCTCTTCCCAACAATGTTAACCTCAACTCATCATGAAAAAACACCACACGAATATACCTAAATCAAGGGACAGGCTACAAAATAAAGTGATCATGAAAGAAAAGATTCAGAAACTATCAAGAGATTGGAGGAAACTCAGAAATGACAACTAAAGGCAGTATAGGATTCCGGGACTGGGTCCTGGGACAGAAAAAGGACATTAGTGGGAAAAGTGTTGGAAACCAAGCAAGTTTTATAACGGTATTATACGAATGTTAATTTAACTTCTTGGTTGCAATGTTTTTTTGCCATAGAATGTATGGTAATGTAAAATGATAACATAAGAAGATACGGACAGAAGGGTATGTGGAATTCTCTGTATCATATTTACAGCTTTTCATTAAGAGCTAAATTATCTCTAAAATAATAAAGACAATACAAAAAAACAAAAAAAAAGTAACTATTTAAAAAATTATATATATTTAGGAAAGGTACAAGCAGGAATGAAGGCAAGTAAGCAGGGAGAAAGAAACATTTTATATATATTTTTATTTAGCTGTGCAGATGTATTGCTCCCTCTGTCCCCAGGTCTCAAACCTGGGTCCTCGGGAAGTATGTGGACTTCGTCCCAGGGTCTTATCCATTAAGCCACCAGGGCACGCCAAAAATATATACATATATGTTTTAATACCTCAGGCATTAACCCTCAAACTACATATACAGGAAAACAGGTTAAAGATGAAAAATATGGGAAAAATATTTAAATAAAATTGTTACATTCAAGCAAAATAAAATATTGACTTAAATCACTCAGATACTTTTCACGATGAAATTTTATGGGAGGCAAACATGGTAGCTATACAAGTTATCAGCAATTTTGAATTATGCTATTTCACAAATGGTTAGCAAAAATGAAGCTGACAAATAGTAAACATGTAGGACATTTATATACTTAATATTAGGAACAAAAGATGAATGTTTTTAAAATGGGAATTTGAGGTCGGCTTGCTGATAATGAATGTGGCTATCACTTTCAAATGGTAGTGATTCAAGAAGCACCCCTTCAAACTTACTCTACCCCACACTGTGAATTGTGGATATTAGATTCAGAATCACACAGTGCATAAAAACCAGCTTGTCAAACTGCGTAAAAACAAGAAGAACAGGAAAGCATTTTTTGAATTGTCTGTGTACCTATAAGAAAAATGAAAGAGTGCATTCAATGATATCGCAATGGGGTTTAGCACATTTGCTATGATAACGTTTGTCAGATCAGGATATCAAAAAGAGAAAAGCAGAAGAGGCCAGTAGCTACAGTGAGAGAAACGTTGGTATACTGATCAGGGCAGAGGCCAAGTTTTAATGAGTTGGACAACCAAAAAATAAAATTGAGAAAATAATTTCACTTACAATTAACACAAAAAGAACAAATGCTTAGTGAGCAATTTAGCAAAACAAGTGTAAAACTTGTATTCTGAAAACTATAAACCATTATTGAAAGAATTTAAGACTTAATAAATGAAAAGACATCCCATATTCATGGATCATATCACAATATTGTTAGGATGACAATACTTCTCAAATTGACCAACAAA
This sequence comes from Solenodon paradoxus, assembly GCA_004363575.1. Lineage (NCBI taxonomy): Eukaryota > Metazoa > Chordata > Mammalia > Eulipotyphla > Solenodontidae > Solenodon > Solenodon paradoxus. The sequence continues at coordinate 86,185 of RJWH01001858.1, forward strand.
GTTAATACAATTCCCATCAAAATCTTAGCTGCCCTATATTTTGCTGAAATTGACAAGTCAATCATTAAACTAACAAGGAAATGCTGCAAGGGATCCAGAATAGACAAAACAATCTTGAAAAAGAAAAAGAGGTGAAGAAACACAACAATTGAAACTTTGCAATTTGAAAACCTATTACAAAACTACGGAAATAGTGTGGTTCTGATACATGCACAAATAAACAGAACAACAGAACAGAACTGAGAATATGAAGTATTGTTCCACAATAGCATCTTATGGAAGTCATCAGTGCTTAAGTATGTAGAAACCAGAGAACATGGATTATTATATTCTAATGGTACCTTTTAGCACATTAAAAAAGTCTGGGTGTGCCTCTGTGACTCAGGCAGCTGAGATGCTGGCATGAGGACCATGTAAAGCCTAAGGACCCAGGTTCAAGACCCAGCAGGGTAGGGGACCAAAACAAATCAATTTTAAAAATAAATTAAACGAAACTATATGGTCAATTGTTTTCTGTTAGGTCCCCCCAAAAAAAACAATATGAAGGCACAGGAAACAATGCTAAACTGAAAGCCATGTTAGGCTGCAGAAAAACATCTCTTCCCTGCCAAGCTCAGTCACAGAAAGTACCGCCAGCAGCACAATGACCATAACGCAGAAGTTCTCTCCATGGAACAGTGAGCACAGGCAGGAACAAAAAGCCACTCCAAATGACAAACAGGCACCTGCACCTACATGAACTTTCCAAAACTCACCAAAACACACCCCTCCCAAAGCGGGTGTAAGCAGCCTGCAAGCAGGACGGGTCCAGCTTTCTGGAGACCCCTTCGCTGGTTACCCTGGAATAAACTCCACGCTGTTGTTGAGTCGTTCCCTTTGGTGATCTTCCTTGCCTGTCCCTGGTCTTTGGCCCCACAAAACCCTAACATTTTCAACAAGGGTGCCAAGACAATTCAACAGGGAAAGAATAGTCTTCAACGAGTGGCAGTGAACAATCCAATAACCCAAAAATGATTGGATTTCTACCTAATACCATATATAAAAATTAACTCAAAAGAGGATCATATACCTAATAGGCTGAAACTCTTAGGAAAAAAATACAGGAATAAATCTTTGTGATTTGGGGTTAACTCAAACCTTACATATGCCACCAGAAGTATAAGCAATGCAGGAAAAGAATTCAACATTTTTGTGCTGAAAATAAAACCATTAAGAAAGTGAAAAGACAATTCCACAGAACGGGAGAAAGTATGTGCAAAACAGTTATTTTGTAAGAGGTTTTTATATCCAGAATTATAAAAGAACTCTTATCATTCAATAAGAGATAAATGACCCGATTTTAAAATGGGCAAAGGATCTCGAGACTTTTCTATAAGAATGGTATACAAAATGCACATAAAAAATGCTCCACATTAGCCAGTAGAGAAATGCAAATCAGAATCAATATGAGACACCATGTCATGCCCAATAGGATGACTAAAGTCAGATAAGACATGTAAAGAAATTAGAAGCTTCATATACCTCGGGGTCCCTCCTACACTGTTGGTGGGAAGGTAACACGATGAATCACTAAGAAAACAGTCTGGCAGGTCCCAGCTGTGCTGGTGGCTGCAGTCCTGTGGCTTCCTACAAAACTACTGAATTGTATATTTTAATTGATGAGTTGTAGGGTGTGTGATTTATACTCAAGAAAACTGTTCTAAAAAAGGAGGGATTTAATAAATTAAGCCAGTTGAAAAATATATGAAAAGTAAGGAGGTGGAGACAGGAATGTGAAATAGAGGAAGATAATTTTTATTCCTCTTTTCTTAATCTGGTGTTACGTGCTATCTGGAAGTAGACACAAGACAGGTCACATGACATGACCAGAGGCAACCATGTCTCCTCCAAGACACAGGCTACCCCAGTTTCCCCAGCTCCAGCCTGCCCCTTGGGTACTCTTTAACCTCCCTTTGTCCCACATAGTCCCGCTGACACCACCACCTCTCTCCCCAATCCAGAGCCAGTCTTCTCATTTCAAACTAAACTCCCTCAACTGAATTTCACCTTGAAATAAACACAGTCTTTAGCTGCTACTGGCAAACTCACACACCAGTGCCAGCCTGAGAATAATCATAATCATAGCAAAAGATAAGTGGTTATATAATCAATTAAAGAATGTGTGCTAAACCTTCCTAGCCCCTCAGAAGAACAAAGAAGTCTTTAAGTTTATTTTCCCCTGAGGGCAGAACTCTGGGTTCAAAAGCAAACTCTCACCTGTGCCCAGTTTAGGGAAGTCAGGTCCAAAGAGAAACTGACCTAGATTTGGCAGGGTTGGGGGAGCGGCTTAAGAAGAAAGTGATGGTTTGATTTAAAGAATGGACAGGGAAAGACAGGAATGGCCCAGGCCAGGGAAGCACAACAGCTTGAGCAAGTGGCACAGGTCTGCCCTGCCGCCTCACAGACCCCTGAACAGGGGCAGGGCCTCAGAATGCGAGCTGGTCTACTGAGATCACCATCCAAGCCTTGGACTCACAGCAGTGATCTCCCTGCGGCTTGCTTGACTTCAAAGCACAGAGTAGGGAAGCAGGTCCTAAGTGTTCTCCAAACCCTCCCACCAAATCATCCCAAACACCACAAGATTGGTCCGCCTAAAACACTGCTCTGAGCACCACAAAAACAGTCTCTGTTCTCTACTTAATTAAAGACTGACACTTAACTTTGGCATTCAGTACCTTTGATGAGTCAGTTACCATCCTGTCCCAATACAAAATCTTCAACCACCATACCAACCCTTACAGACATACCTAAGTCTGAACTCCTTCAATATGTAATTGTGTTCAAAAGAAACACTAGAAATGGAGTCATTCATGCCAAGCCCCCACCCCCATCCCCCAAGACTTAAACCTAACCTAATTGCAGGTTCATCTCCCCAAAACTAAATTTAAACCAATAAATGGGGGTGGGAGGGGTGGGGTGCGATTCTGGTATGCACTAGTGAGGTCATCTGCATTGTAAAAGCCCTTACCTTCCCCCTAAGGGAGGTGGCTTTGCCAGAAAAAAATCTTTCTTTTCTTTCCGCTAACTTTTTCCCACCCTCTTGCTGACCTTAAGAACCTTTCACTTTGTATAAATTCTTTGCATAGCCTTTGTACAGGCTACGTAGGAAGCGTCCCAAAAGGTGAGTCCTTTAAAGTCAATTTGATCTCTGAATATATTCAGGTGAACTTTGCTTTGTTGCTGCCGTTGTTAAAGGAAAGGCGCAGGCAGGAGGAGGAGAGGAAGAAGCACTTCGTTTGTATTTAGCTGTACATCTTGGCTGTTCTCCGCAGCCCTGGGATGCAAACGGTAGTCCTTGGGCTGTATGTGGACTGTGCTCTGGCTGCAGGCAGTTGGACAAACCATGGCTCCGCCAGGGCGCATCATGGGATGAATTTTGTTTTCTAATCCTTGTCATCTGTCCCTTAGTCATGTGATACCACAGACAGTCATTTATATTCTTCCCTTCCACACACAGACAATTATTTTGAGATCAGGGACTGTGCCTTTTGTCTCTTTCATCTGCCTCTGCTTTTGGCAGTATATTCAATATGTTTCTTGAGACAATACTGAGGATCTACAATTCACAGGAATTGCGTAGCCACTGTGCGCTGAATTCTGTGCTAGGTACTGGAGTTCTAAGATGAAGAAATCACTGAATTATCCAACAAAAGTTTATACTTACCATGTGCTGTGACACATTCAGAAGTTTATGCCTCTCAGAAAACAGGTACTATCCAATGATCAGAGAAAGTTGAATTTTATGTCAAAGTTTAAAATCATTCTTACACTTAAAATACAAAATTTCAGCCGCACCGTGGTGGAGTAGTGGTTTAGTCAACTTCCTCCGGCCAAAGTGCAGTCCACATACATCCCAAAGACCCATGTTTGCGTCCCAGGCCAGGGAGAACCACCAAGATGTACAACTAAATAAAATATATAAAATGCTTTTCTCCTCTCTCTCTCTTCCTGTCTGCCTGCCTACTCGCCTTCATTCCTACCTGTACCTTTTCTAAAAATTTAAATAAATAAATTTCCTCTAAATACATAAAAGCCTATTTGCAATCACTTTATCTATTTGAGCTAACTAGAACTAAAGATAAAGAACATATTAATATCATTATAGATCACAAAATATAATTCAAATAGAACTCCATGTGTATAAAATTAACGATTACTTAATTTTCAGCAAAAGACAGGTTTCTTACAACTAAAAACGACCAGATAATTAAGAAAAACCTATGTCTTTATTTTTGGTCTCCACAAAAATTACATACACACAGAAAACTGATGTTAAAATAACTCCACTGGAGAAAAAAACCAAGAAATTATGCAGAAATGGAAGTTAATAAACAAACAAACAAAAAACTCTACTCAACAGAATATATGCCCTGGTGTGCTCTGTGTGCACAGGGAAAAACTAAAGAACTCATAACAGTTACCAAGTCATCTCCAGGAAATGGAATTCTGGGCATTTCATTTCTGGGCTGTAAATGCCCTCTCTGTGTACATACTCAAAACACACACGCTTTTTAAAATAAGTCTTTTATCATCAGAAAAAATACATTTAAAAAAACGTCTAGAAAACAAATGGGTAGTTTCCATTCATCACTCAGTTTTCTTTGACCCACAGTAGATAAAAAAAATTACAATTCCTTTCCTTCTGTAAAAATAAGACGAAGGTTCAACTGTACACACTACATTGAATATTATCTTAAAGGCAGGGTCTGTTTATCTTTACTGTCTATATGCCCAACATTTAGCATAATGCCTGGTACAGAACAGATAAAAAGAGCTTGAAAACATAAGTCCAACTCTCAGATCAAGAGCCCTCAGGACAATTTCAGCAGCTCTCCCTGGAACGTTGAAAAGGCTTTGGGGGAAGGATGGGGATTGGCCATTTTGCTGTGAGTGGATCTCCTCTTGGCTGCCACTACTACGGTACTGCTCTTAACAATTTTACTTCATTTACTGGCACCATTTTACGAGCTTGGTATCTCCTCCTTCGTAACCTTTCTTCCCTGAGCTTCTAGAAGCTACACTGGCAGCCCAGGGACTGAGAACACAGGCTGCCTCACTGGTCACTCCTCACACTCCTTTGTTGGTTCCTCCTCTTCTTCCTTAACTCTTAAAACAGCACCCTTGTGTTCTGTTCTTGTTACCTGTTTTTAAATGTATATACATATACATCTATATGTATATACACATATAGATGTATGTGTATATATACATAAAACATGTTAGTTCCAGATGTACAACATACAGATTCAGTAAGTGTATATAACACTGAACTTCTCTAGGCTCTAGGCTCATCATTCATTTAAAAAACAAAAACAAGCTAAAGACTTCACAGACCTGTCTTGTACCAGATGACTAACACTGAGCAATGCAGGTCAGCAGTCGGGTCAACCGGAAGTCAAACACTCTAAAGGCAACAGCACCTGACACTATGACACCACTCAGTTCCTGAACGGAGCCTCGGACCTACTTTATAGCTCTGTAAACAGTGACCAAATTATACCGTAGGCAGTAAAGCTTTCATTAACATAGGACTTTATAATCAATGCCAAACTATAGTCAGCACCAAGAAATAAATCTATTTCCTATTCAAGAAAGAAGTCAGCTAGGTGAAGAGAGATGGGAAGGGTGTCAGGACGGAAGAAATAGCATGTGTAAAGGCCCTGAAGCAGGAAAGAACATATATAGTTGGGACTGAAAGCAGATAGTAGTGGTAGATCTGAAGCCGAATAAAAAGTTCATTTAGTCCTTAGACCATGAGAAGGACCGTTGATGCTTGCCTCTGGGCGGTGAAAAATCTTTGAAAGGTTTTAAGGAGTCGAAGGATCAGTTCTGTTTTTGAAATATCAATCCAGCTTCAGTTTAGCGAATGGACAGTGAGATGGCTGGAGAGGCCAGTTTTGTAGAAATTCAAAAAGTCTTCCTTGAAGGATGGTGATGGTAGTGAGAATGGGGAGAAATAGGCAGAATCGGCAGATTAACTAGGAAATAAAATTGGCAAGATTCTGTGATTAATTAGATTTGGAGGATGAGAAAAAAAAAGGGCCAAGGATTTACGGTTTGACCAAATACTTCTCGAGTGAAGTCTTCTTAATACACTTAAAAATAAAATAAAAATAAATGAATATGTTTAAATGGGAAAGTTGCCTGAAACACACCCATAAAATGAACAAATGATTTTTCATGATAAATTTCATTTTCGATTTTGATTTCAGAAACCCTGTACGAAACAAAATAATGACAGAATCCTCTTAACTGCCATTTTAAAGCATTTATAACAGCATAAATGCATATAGATACATATAAATAAAGGAAACAATTAATACACAACTGGATTAAGAATTGAAACTTTTGACTTTGAGCTCTTTAACTGCATGACTTCGGATTTACCATGTAACTTCTCTAAGTCATCACTGAAAAGAGTCTTGAAATTAAGAATTAAGATCTGGCCTCTAGGCATGCTCTCTTTAAATCAGGTGCAGTCCACATACATCCTAAGGTCCCCACTTCAACCCGGAGCTGGGAAAACAACTAATAATTAACAACTTAATGAAATAAAGTGCCTCTAAAAAAAAGATTCTCATGTGCCCTCGTGGAGTAGTGGTTGGGTCAATCGCCTCTAAAGGAGTTCAGGTCAGGTCACACAGCCCTGGGTTCCAGTTCTGGGTCCCGGGGGAACAACCAGTGTGAACAACTAAATAAAAATAAAATAAAACTCTTTAAAAGAAAAAGATTCTACTCTCTAAGATTGATGTTTATATGTTATACACAACTGTATCCCATATTCATATACCTACATTCTACATTCATGGTTGACTCATGACTTTTTTTTCCTCCCTCCTTTGTCTAGTAGTTCTTAACTAGGCCCATGTAATGCAAAATGTTTTTCTCTTAAAAACGTTTCTGGCATGTCCTAGTGGAGCAGTGATTAGGTCAATTACCTCCAAACAACACAAGTCACATACCCCCAGGTTTGAGTTCCAGGTCCAGGGGAAACCAGTGTGAACAACTAAATGGAAATAAAATAAAGATGCTTCTTTCTCCTCTTTCTTCCTGACTGTCTGCCTGCTCACCTTCATTGCTGCCTGCACCATTCCTTTAAAATGAAAAAAAACAAACAAAAAAATGCTTTTGATTTTAGGTAGTTAAAAGATTCCAGATCGGGCTCCCCAAGATGTCAAGAAAAGGCCTCCTCAAGATGTGCCATTCTGAGATAGATAATTTTGAGCTGAAGGAAACTAAGGAAAGAGAAAGTTTGTCACTCCCTTAATTACCTAAATTAATGTAAAGTGGAGGGGTGGGGTGAGTATCTTACCCAGAATAAGGGCTAATATTAGCAATAAACTATCAGAATAACCTAACTACATGACCAGGCAACATCTAATTATTGAACATCTTGCCCCAGGACAGATGAATTACCCTCCTTTGAAGCCCCAGGACCCCAGTCCTTAGTTCAGAATGGCATATATGCCTGATTTTACCTTTTCCTTCCTGGGCTCTATGTAGGTTCCTCACACGTAAAAATTAAATTTGGTTCTATTTCCTGTCAATCTGTCCAATGTTAGTCTGATTATTCAATAAGCCTAAGAACAGAGGAACAAGAGAAAAAAATCCACTCCTCTCCCACAATAGTAAAATAATTTTCTTACCAAAGAGCAACTCCTTGCAGACCTGGATACAATAAGGATTAACTCCACTACAGCCCTTATAAAAGGCATCAGGAAAAAAAAGTATCAGCATGGAAAGGTTCCACATAAGCCATGTATAGCTTATTAAATTTGGTACCTCTGAACACTAGCCTCCTGTTTAAACCTTATTCTCATAAGAAAATCAGATTTTGGTACATTTTTAGCTTATACCTCCTCTGAAATATCACCCACTTTTCCATAACTGCAACACCATGCTCATTATTTCCTTAATGTAAATTCATCTCAGGAAAGCCAAAAGAATCTAGCCATCCAGAGGTAGCATTTAATCTGGTCACTCTGAAAAAATGTCATTTCAGAAGATGAACAGGAGCAAAATAACCCAGACCACACCTGAAAACGAAACAAACCAACACTGCCAATCAGAAAAATAAATAAATAAACCCAGAAAATTCAAACTATATGTTCTGCCCTAGTTTACTTTCTAGATCTTCATTCCCCATCATAAAGGACCAGGCTAATGAGGAATAAACCGCTATACCACCATCACCTTGAATTTTTAAATGAAGAAGCATATCATTACATTCTACCTTCTGTCTAGAGGGAAGCAAAATCTGCAACCCCAGAATATGTCTCTCTGACATAATGATTTCATAGGAAAGCCTCTGAAAGCTGGGTGCAGGTTGCAGGACATTGACAGTTGACCCTGAACAATATGGATCTGAGCTGCTTGGGTTCACTTAACACGGGACTGTCCACTGTCTTAGAAACAGATGATATAGAACTTACAGTAAATACAGTACAATGCTGTAAATGTACTTTCTCTGATCATTTTCTTCATAACATTTTCTGTCTCCCAGCTTACTTTACTGTAAGAATACAGGATAGAATACATAGAACATACAAAATATGCTAATCAAGTGTTTGCTATCCGTAAGATTTCCCATAAATAACAAGTTATGCAAAGTTAAGGTTTTGAGAAATCAAAATTTATATTGCAGGGGGAGTGGGGGGGAGAGCACCTCTAACTCCTGAGTTGTTCAAGGGTCAACAGTAATTGTATAAAGGAAAAGAAACTCTTTTTGTAAGGGTGTCTCCAACGAGGAAACAGGAAGACCAATCCCTTTAACTGCCATCCCTGGAGAAGGCGGCCACTTAACTGCATACAAGTCAGAATGTGGTTTACTGTGCCTTTCCTGGTAATCTCCCGGACCTGACCTTCCCTTCTCCCAAAGCAGCCTTGTCACTGTAGAAGTTACTTAAGAGGCTAACCTAACATGTCCATTATTAAACATTTTGGGCTTTTCCTCTGGTTAGTCTGATGCTAAGCTGACTGCCCGCCCGCCTTAGAACCAAGAGGGGAAGAGATGGAACCTGTAAGGCCCCCCACATGTCACGGTCTCTAAAGCTCGGTCCACACCTTCTCCGCAGAAAGTGAGGTCCCTTCCCTGCGTACACACGACGAGGGGCTGACAACGTTCCCAGGCTATAAAGGAGAACAGAAGAGACGGTCAAGGATGAGGCTAGTGAAAGAAACGCTGCTTCGCGGCAGAAATCCAGAGCCTGGCGAGGAAAAACCAAGAGCAGCCCAGCGAGGTCGGAGGAGGAAAAAGACAAAAACGTCTCCGGACAAAGTGTGGCGTGGGGCGGACACAGGCCCCAGGCGGGTGTCACTGGGTGGGATCAGATCGCTGGGCGTTCGGGCAGGGGAAGCCGAGGCTCCGGGGTCGGCGAGAGTCGGCAGGAGGCGCCGAACACAGGAGAAGGACGACAGCACCCCCGCCAGCGCCCGGCGGGGCGGGGCACCTCACCTTGGTCTTAGTCCGGCCGGCCTTGGCCTTGGCCCGCCGCGCTGGCCTCACCGCCTCGGCCATAGAGTCGGCAGCAGCACCGACGCCGTTTGTTTTTGTCAAAACTCCGCGTTTCCCACAGCCTGCCCCGTTCCGGCCCACGCTGTCACATGAGCGGCTCGCCACCACTCCCGGAGAAGAGGTGGCACCTCGAAGCCTCTACGGGTGGCAGCGTAGGACAAACCACCCCCGGAAGCCGGGCTCCGGAGGACGCTGGCTCCGCCCACTTCCGTTCAGGCTCTACCCGCTGGCGACGGGCTGCGGCTGCGCTTGCGGGCTCCGCCTGGCAGCGAGTCCCGGGGTCTTACTGCACCTCTGCAGAGGTTCGGGATTGACAGGTCGCGTCTGTCTTCCCCGCTCTGCAGAGCCACACTCTGTTGGACCCCGGGTGCTGTCGAGCTCCTCAGTCACGTTGACTTCAAGGAAGCGGGGGCGAAGTGCTTGTGATCGTTTTGATCTTCACCTCCCTTAGCCTAGAACTTCGCTTTGCGCGCGATGCCGCAGCCTTGACGTCCACTGGTTTGGTATGTGCGTTTTAGTTTCCTTTGCTGTAAAGGGGAATGATGATACTTGCCTTTTCGGTCTGATGAAGATTAAATGGGCTCATCCTGCAATGGTAGTTATTATTATGGTGCAAGGAAAGAAACATCAACCCTGTAAAGAAAGCACAAAAATGCGGTAAGACAGGACCCATGAAAGTTTTCCTTATTTTACACATCTTGTTTCATCTAAAAATGGCAGGTGTGAAAGATTTGGCCCTATTTCCCTTTCCCAGTTCTACAGTTTGTTTTATCCAAAGCACTTAAATATTATATAATTTGTTTTTACACCTTAATAACTGTCTACTGGAATGCGTTCACGGAGAAAACACAACAAAACTAAAACTGTTTATCTGAGGTCTTACATTTGCGAATTGGGGGACACAATTTTAGGTAACAGCCCAAATTGTGTCCTGAGATGGTCTTTGTTTAAGGGGTTTATAAAGGGGAAAGGGGATAGACTTGCAAAAGTTAGGCCTGGATATCGATTATATTCCTTAGAGTTAGTTGGCTTTTTAGCGAAGCTGGACTTGGTTACTCTGGAGAGAAGAAAAAGAAAATGTGCATCTTTGTACAGTTCTCAGAGAAGGCTGTGCCTAGCTGGAAATCGGTTCTTGCCAGTTAGTTTTTTAAAGTTAAAAGTGGAGTAAGATGGAATTCGAGGCACAAAATGGAGTCAGCTGAGTCTGTCTGCATCATCCCTTTTCACAAATATGAGATTTGCCCCCTAAAGTACCCCTGGGCCCTGTAGAACACTGGCCAGAATGTAGTAGATGCTCCATGAGCATCTGAGGAATGGAGTAACTAAATGAGGGTTATGTTGTCTCTTGGGGTAAGATAGTGGAGACGGAGTGTGAAAAGAGGGAGGAAAGTACTCTCCACCCACCTGTAATACACCTGAGAATGAAAAATCCCAGAAAATGGCGTGAAAAATGGAAAAGACTTCAGAGATGCTGTCTGCAGTGTCTTGTTTTTGAGCCAATTGATTGTGTAAAGTAGTTTCATGTACTTTGATCTAAAATCCTGAACAACAAAAAGGTTATTGAGCTACTTACTCATAATGTACTTCCCATACCCTGGTGTGTGTGTGTGTGTGTGTGTGTGTGTGTGTGTGTGTGTGTGTGTGTGTGTGTATGTGGAGTTATCACAGGCAAGACTTGGCAAATATGAAAAAATCTTTGTATCATCATTATCATCCATAAGTTTTGCTAATATTTCTCCCGATTTGGGATACTCTCTTCCCTTTACCAATTCAAATCCTTTTTGGTCTCTAAAATTCCCTACATGTTAGTCACTTCTTAGCAAAATGGAACTGGCCCTCCCTTTACTTCCCCTGGTTTACAGTTTCCCTGGGAAACAGACACAATGCATCGATAAATTGTGATAAATATATCACTGCCTATGGGGGCAAGGGCATACTTTATGTTTACAAACTGAATTTGTTAGTCCTTGGTAGAATAATAATAATAATAAATGGGACTGATTGCTCTATTGGATTTGAATTGAGCAAATATTAAACTTCCTCCTTGACAGTGATTACTAAAATGTATTAGATTTATACATAGAATGTTGAGATTTATAAAAATGACTTAGTTAAAACTAAATTTAAAATGTATATAATTTTAACAAATTGAAGATTAATTTAAAATAATTATTTTAAAAGATTAATTTAAAATAAAAATGCAAAAAGACAAATATCTTTCTATCTATAAATGTTGTCTGCAGAAACTCTGAAAACATCACACTTACAGCAGGCAAGGTCATGGCCTAATTAGCAGCAAAGGGTTTACAACTACTGATCCGTGGGCAGTAGTCATTCGCATTTATTGAGCTCTTATTATCAGCCAGTAACTGTTCTGGGCACTTTTCATGTAACTCACTTTGAGTCTCACAACAATCCTAAAGAATCAATCTTATTGTTCTCATTGAGAGAGAGATATGGGCCCTCACGTTCACTGCAGCATTATTGACAATACCAAGAGCTAGAGACAACCTAAGTGCCCCGGACAGATGAATGCAAAAGAAGATGTGCATATATACACAAGGAAATAGTACTCAACAATTTACAAGGATGAAATCCTCCCATTTACAGCAATATGAACAGACCTAGAGGGAATTATGCTGAGTGAGATAAGTCAGGAGAAAGAAAAACATGATTTTAGTCAAATGTGGTAAATAGAGAAAACAAACAACAAATGAACTAAGCCATAGAAAAGACAGAATTTTATTCTATAAAATCAAATTAGTTGTCCCAAAAGGCAAGAGGGTTGGAGTGGGCCACTTGGGTAAAAGGGGTGAAGGATATGACAAAGAATGGAATTGGCCTGTGGGTGGTAAACTAGTATATTACATAACAGATGTTGATTTGCAGTGATGCTCACCTTAAACCTTTATAATGTCATGATTCAATGTTCCTTCAATAAAAAAATTTTTAAAGCCATAACAGATAGTTATTGAGTGTTAGAAATATTGTGTCAGGCACATGGTAAGCTCCATAATGTTTAGCACAGGGCTGCAAATGAACTGGCCCTTTAATAAGTATTGATTGATTTTTAAATAAATTGATTGTTCTCATTTTCTAGACAGATTCAGAGAGACAGAATTATTTGCCTATAGTTACACAACTAGTAAATGGTAGAAATGGAATTTGAACCAATGCAGTTGTACCACACATAGAAATATTTAAGATAGAAACTAAGCTTATTCTCTGAATATACTTACATATTAGAACCAAGATGAATATTCAAAATATTTAATGTGGGGTGTGCTGGTGGAGTCACGGTTAGGTCAATCTTCTCTGAAGGAGCACAAGCCATATACCCTTGGGTTTGGTGGGGAGGTGGAGAGGTGAAGGTGGAGGGGACAACCAGTGTAAAAAACTAAATAAAAATAAAATGCTGCTTCTACCTCTCTCTTCCTGCCTCTTTGCATACTTGCCTTCATTCGTGCCTGCACCTTTTCTTTAAAAAAAGAAATATTTAATGTAAAAGATATAGATTATTCATAACAATCACAGTGCTGACTGTTACCAAGTTTATACTTCTGTTCTTCAAAAACATATAGTACTTTAATATCGTAATTTTACTTAAGTGTATCTGCGAACAAAAATATATATAATAAAAAGGTAACATTCTTCCCCCTAGAGTTAATCATTATAACAGTTCAGTGTGTGTCTTACGACTTTTTCTATCCATGTACAACTATCACATTCTTAAATACTTGATAAATATACTGCTGCGATTTATTTCTTAAATCTTGGGAAATTTCTACTAGCTACTTCATTTCTACTAGCTACTTCATTTTTCCTTTAATTAATGAAATATTCCACAACATTATTTAAATAAACCTCTGGTGGCCATGAAGTTGTTTTCAGTATTAAAAACGATGCATACAAGTGACCATGCTCCTATAACCCGGTGCATGTGTGCTTCTGTGATACAGATGTGGAGGTGTAAAATTGCTGACTAGGAAGACATTCTCACTTCCATTTTATAAATATTTACCAAATTTTCCTCCAATGGGTTCAATTTTCACTGCAACTTAACTTTCAGAATTTAAAATTATTTTTTAATCTCAAAAGAAAAACTCCAAATAAAAAAAAAAAGAACCTGACATTGATAAAAGGAGTAAAATTCACATGTTTTATTATAGCATTCCAAAATGTAATATGACAGTGATTCCTAAGTCCACCATCACTGGGAACAAGGCTTGAACAGGGGATTTGTGAAAGCCGGCAAACTCATGAATGAACCCTGGGAAGACCTTCCTTAAGGCCCTTCTGAAAGTAGATTCCAGCGTCTCTGCTGTCATCTAGTGGTCACTCCTCACGGGGCCCACCCCCTCTGACATGGCTTCTGAGAAGTCTTTCATTCTAAAGACATCCTGTACAGCACGCTATAAGAAGCATTCATTATTTCTTCATTCCTGGTTACTAAATACATTTTAAATTTAAACTAAAATTACTTCTAAGTTATTTTAATTTCTTGAGACAATTAGCTGACAATGCAAGTAAGTCACCAAAAATGTCCAGCTTACATTTTTTTAAAAAAGCTCTTAAATGTTAGACAGGGTCTCTTCTGTTAAAACTTTTTGTTTCCATAGAAAGCAAAACATACAGAACTTGACGCTTTTCTATTATTTCTCCTCTCGTAATCTTCCCCACTTAAAAAAAATTCTAAATGAGTCAAAGAAGTATTTGCCCCAACAAAGCATCACACTGCTTGTTTCCCATTCACATCTGCTCAACCCTTACCATTTCAGAGTATGCAGACTCAAATTCCAACATCTATCACCTCTTTGCCTCAGAGTTCCCTTTGGCCACATATGACAGGCTGAAAGCACCCGGGAAATACCACACTCCCTTTAACTGAAGGCAACCCTCAATCTATGGCAGATGGGCGCTTGTTATAAATACAGCTATGGGTTGTGCTGTGTTAAAACAATGGATATTGTGTTCCTTTCCCCCTTCATTATGTGACTTTTTTGGAGACAGACTCTTTACATAGGTCATCAAGTTACAATGAGGTGATCAGAGTGAGTCCGCATCTAATCCAGCTGGCATCCTTGTAAGTAGGAGGATTTGCAGACACCCTGAAGGGAGACGGTTATTGATAAGGCAAGGAGAGAGGCCTAGAACAGATCCTGCCCTCACAGGCCCCAGAAGGAACCACCCTGCCAACACGTGGTGGACTGCTAGCCTCCACAACTGAGACAACTAATCGCAATTGGTTTCTTTTTAAAGGAAAAGTGCAGACAGGAATGAAGGCGAGTAGGCGGACAGGAAGAGAAGGGGAAGAAGCACTTTATTTGATTTCGTTGGTTATCCTGGCCGCTCCCCCTGGTACCAGGTCTTGAACCCAGATCCTTGGGATGTGTGTGGACTGTGGCCCAGCGGGGTGACCCTGTAGGCCCCGAGGGCATGCCTGAGGAACTGCAGTTGTAGGGAGGAACCTAGCAGTTCCAGCAAAGTAATGCAGACACCCAGCTCGCCCCTCACACCTTGGATGAAAAATTCTGAAATATGCGTTCTATGGGATCTCCCAGAGCCCCGGTGGGATTCAGCCCCAATTTGCCACGAGGACTAACTTGCTTGATAACATATACTTTATTCACTTCCCATTCGACTACCGGTGTATCTGCACACCCCTCCTAAATAAACTCCTTGATCTCAGCTATGTCCAGGCCCCCTTCTGTGGGAAGTCAAACTGAGACAGCATCAAAAATGTCCCCCAGACCCATCTGGGGGACAAATTGGAATGAGACCTCTTCACATCCAGATGGCCACCAGGGCTCCACTGTTGATGCAAGCGGAATGGTGCCAACCTCTGAGATGACGCGTCACCATTTTTGGAGACCCCGTCTGTGGCAAATCAGTTGGGACGGAGGGGAAGGGCTTCTGCAGCGTCACCAGCCTGTGACAGCGCTGGAGTCAAAGTGAGTTTTAAGGGCCATGGAACAGGTTGGTTGGTATCAGTGCTGTTGCCACACTGAAGAAAATAACAAACTCAGGTCACTAGGGACAGATAAGAAAGATAGGAACATCTCTATGGCAGCATTTAAAGACATGCATATTATACAATTATAAGGAAAGCATGAATAAGGAATAAAGTACAACTGAACTATTTTAGCTTCCCGACTCAGACCCTTTGAGTCAGACAGGCACATCAGCGATCCACAGTCCAATGGAAATGGTACATTCTGGATCAGGGCAAAGCGATCATCGGATGTGTCGCACACACAGCAATGAGGACACCATGATCACCTTCCTTGGCCGCACTTTGGCCTCTGTCAGCTCAAACCTGTGGCCTCACAGAGGGATACCTTCAACCCAGCTGATGGAAAAGAATGAAAAAAACTCAGGGTTGGGTGAATGGTAAGTCAGTTCTGTTTGTTCATGGTTATTAGAGTAACTGTGAAAAAAGGAAAGACACTGAAATACTATGTGGTTATTTTAAAAAAAAAGATGATATTCTGCCATTTGCAACAATGTGGGTAAACCTAGAGGGTGCTGTGTTAAGTGAAACAAGTTAGAGAAAGAAACACCTGTGACTTCACTTATATGTGGGAGATAAACAAATGAACAAAGCAGAACAAAAATATACTTTTAGACAAGAACGAAATCATGATTGCCAGAAGGAAAAGGGAATGCAAGGTGGGTAAATTGCATAAAAGGGATCAGTTGCCTGGCGAAGGATGGAAACTACACTTTGGGTGACAAGCATAATGTGGCGGGTATGGATGTGAGAAATAAATCTGTACACGTGAAGCCTGCATAATGTTATAACCAATGTCACGTCAATGAAAGGAAATGAGGGTGGAGAAGAGAAATACTCCCAGCAGGCAGTGCACCAAGAACACAGCTGATCATCAACTTGGTGTGAAAAGAAGTGACCTTGCAAGTGGCATCCTAAGGATTAGAAGGAGATGGCATGACACCAGGCTCTGCTTGGCCTTCCTGACTAGGGTTGCCTTTCTGTAGTCAGACAACAGCAAATGTGACAAGGGGCCAAAAAGAGCTTAGAAGAGAGAGATTTTTGTTAAGGTAAAAAGGAAAAATACATCCCAAATCACCAAGAATCTTTATTTTACTGTTTATCAACTTGAAAAAGCAATAAAAGATTATTTTCCATTCACAAAACACATTTCCATCAATTACATGGACCAACAGAGAGAAAAGGAAAATACCCTGAGGAACTGCCAACAATAAATAAGATACTTAGAATGGTCTGAGTTGAAGGGAAATGCCCTGAGTGTGTTCAGTTTGGGGAAGTCAATGGCCCTTGGCAAACTTCCGTTTCTCAGAAGGATGCCCAACTAATGCAAGCTTGTCATGACGAGCTGTCATTTTCAGTAACACGACACACTGAAAGGGAGAAATAATTGATATTCTTTCAGTCAATGGGTTCATAGCCTGGGAAAGCTATTGCACAAATCAGGAAAGGATGGTATTTGTTCTTTGTGGTAACAGAACTTACCAGCATGCCGAGTAAGTGCTAGTACTATTTTAAACTACAATGCACCATTTTCTTACAGAATGCAGTATTGTACAAAAGTCACATAATCTTGGCGTTTGTAGGTGACAAAAGAAAAATGATATTTGTCACAGGGTGAGACCAATACTTTAAATATTCCTCATCTAGCAAGGGAAAGATTCTCTGTGAGGATCCAGGCTTGGTAACTTTAAAATTCCCTCCAAGAATTGAGTCCAAATACCGTATTTCATTGATTCTGTGATGTACTTTTCCCCCCACACGTTTTAACATCTCATATTCAAATGTACTTGGTCATTAATTGTCCTAAGTTAACTGTCATTTTCCCCCACGCAGCCTTCTTTGTGGTACATAGAATAATAGCATATTTTATAGTCAATGTTTCTTTTATTAGATTGAATACAGTACTCTGTAGTTCGATACACACAGTGAACCTTATCAAAATAAATCTGACACTTAAACCCTGGTCATGTTTCCAATTGAAAAGATGCTGGCAAAAACATTTGGCATCTTAGATTTCAGCAGGAGCACCACAGCCTCAGGAAGGGTCAGAAGAATGGCGACGTGGGGTGAACTTGTCATTCTGGTTCTGTCCCTAACCAGCTGGGAGAGCTGTAAGGAATGGATTCACATTTCCGAACCTCATTTGTAAAATGAGAAAGCGTGATAAGAGGACCTCTAAGTCTTCCATCCGAAAAGAAAGTAATTTTCAGTCCTGCACCTCTGAAAACGTGTGTCATGTGGAAATTCCTAGCCCACTGCCTCCAGCTTACAGTTGCTTCTGCAAGGTGATGGCTCAGACTCCTCTGTACTTTCCCTGCTGAGTCACGACTCTGAATCCAGACTTTCTGGATCAAGTGGGACATAGAATTCATCCACAATTTGAGTTACTAACTGGGAAAAGATAATCCTTCAGCCTAGGGCAATGTGTCTATTTCTTTCAAAAAACTGCAGAGCTCTATTAGCTTAAGTTGAACTAAATGTCTACATAAGTTGAAAAATATCAAAAAGTACAGCAAAGGTTCACTTCAAAGTCTTCCTGATTGGCATCATTTCTTCAGATTCTGCTCTGAGAGCCTCCTTCCAAAGCCACAGAAGAGCCAGTCGAAAATAAAGCTTTGTTTTCTGAAAGAAAATAACCAAAGAAATTTCATTTAAATGGACCATTCATGTTAGCACCCTCTTCGCCCCGCCAGAGTGTATTCACTGAGAATAAGAGTGCTTGGCCGAGGAAAAGTGAAGTGGAGAAGTGGGTATTCCAAACAATGGAAAACAGAATGTAGCAATAACAGTATTGCTTTATGGTAAATAATACATGTATTTGCATTTGACACATATATTTTTTAATTCACGAGTTAATCCAGCTTTACCTAAACATGTTAGGTTTGAACACAGGAATAACAGTTAAAATCAATTCAGAACCAAGTGCAAATTCCTAGACTTCCCTACTTGAATTTTAAATCCAAAGGCTTATTCAAACTGTATTACATATTGTGATAAGCTGCTATCCAAGCTATTAATTGAGAGACTCCCTTGTTTAAAATCCTCTTAAATGCAGTCAATTACACATGTATATGTTCACTGAGCTGACTCAGACACTAATAAGCCCGAAGAACTGATCTAACGCAACTAAACGTGTAGGCACTAGCATCTTACATTCAAACAGGAGCATCTCAAAACCCAGATGCTGTTACTAAACAATTAGAATATATGCTCTATCCAAACAGGTAAGGGGTAAGAAGGAAAGAGATTAAAAAATGGAAATAGACTTCCCAATGCCCTGCCCACAGCCATCAGCTACATAGAGTTCCAGAAAGCAAGTTTCATCTTCAAATCCAGAGTCATTTGTTTCCCATGCTTCTGTTCTACCTCTAACATGGGCCTTGCCTCTTTCCATGAGAAAGCAGGAGGCTTATGAAATGAAGAAGAAATGATGACTGGTTGTAAAGGCGACAGTTTTTTTCTAGGTCAGGAAGTTATGTATCACAAGAGGGCGGGGTATTTTATGTCTTTAATTTTCATTATCTTTTATAGCAAAGTTGCTTAAGTATTAAACATATTTCTTAAGCAATTTCAGGACTTATGTTTCAATACAAATAGATCTAATTGGTTATTTTTATTTAAGCAAGACAACTTGGCTTCCAACCAAACTAGCTAATTGGCTGTAAGTCACGAAGTAGGTGTTTATAGAAGAGTGAAGAAAAGCCATGTTTGTTTGCTCATTTCCAAATCCTTTTTGGTGGTGAGATAGGCTTACTGTTTTAAATGGGACAGTACTGGTGGTTGTTTCTTTTGTATTTCCATACTTTCCCATCATTTTAATATAAATGGCAATTTTATCCTGCTTTTAATAAACCAGACTCATCTTTAATGTGGGGCAAAAGGGGTAGTTGAGCTGCATTGGGCCAATCTGTTGGGGGAGCCCAACAGCAGCTGCCCCACATTTGAAAGCCTTTGCCAAGCGCTGACTGTAGTGGGCGGTGGCTGCTACTGCTGTTCCCGCCCCCTGTGAGGAAACAGGAGCAACATGGGAAGAGGATTCCCCAGGCCCCAACTCTGAATGCCTGTCTCTTCAAAGGGAGCAGAACACAGCAGTGTGGTCAGTCTGCATTAAGTCCTATGGGGGTTTTCTCTGGCACTGCAGGAGTTACTGGCATTTCTGGTTCTGGGATGGTTAAAGCGGCATGTGTTTAGGCAAGACATGTAGGGGGGCTTAAAAGGGTACCAGATTTGGTTTTTGCCTAAGGCACCAAAATTCCTTGCACCAGCCCTGGTCATTTGTAGGAAGTCAGATGGGCACCACGTAATACGGACGCTGCTGGCCTGCTTGCTCTGCAGCTTCTGGAACTATTCCACCTCCTCCCTGCCCTTAGTCACCAGCACATATTCCCATCCCATTTTTGTATAAAGGAAATATGGTTAGCCTGTTGGAGAAGCACCGCAGAAAACCACCAGAGAGCACTGATGGAGCTACTTTTATCGTAAATTGAAGGCCACCAACACCAAACCCGAAAGGGTGGAGAACAGGCCATTCCAGTTCCGTTATGATTTCTTATATCCCACCTATCCCTCTGTCACTTCCAGGAACACACTAAGATCAGGACTACACAAGAGAATCAATTCATTAAAACAGGTTTTAAAGAAGGGAAATACTGTCATTGTCAACAAGTTAGAACACATCAGCAAACAAAAAGAAAAATGAGTCCCTATTTAAAAATATATTCTTTCAAACTTTTCCTTTGTTCATATCTGCATCTATTGTCATACCCCAAGATATACCCATTTATTTTTGTTGTTGTTTTGGTTTGTTCTTTAAATAAGTGTTGATTTGTTTTAGAGGAAGGAAGCAGGCGGGAATGAAAGGCCTGCAGGCAGGCAGGCAGGCAGGCAGAGGAGGCAGAAGCCTTCATCCAGCCCATTGTTCATGTTAGTTACACCCCCTGGTTCCAGGCTACAAGCCAGGTCCCTGGGGGCTTTGATGTGGACTCTGCCATCTGGAGCCACAGATATAATCACTTAAGTTACCAGGACATGCCAAGACATGCCCATTTAGGTTACTTTATGAGGAGTTTCATTTAGCGTAGCTTTGGGGCATTTGTTCACATTTGTGAGGACTGACACTGACGTGGGGCACGCTGCCAGCACCTGACTGCCAAGGAGGAAGAGTCATTCTTGCAGCCATCGTTGGCTCAGCAGTTGTGCTCTTGGAAGCCTCGTGGTTTGCTAATACAGAGCAGTAATTCTGAGCAGGGTGACTTCAATGATGTCCTCATGCGTGGTTTAAGTGTGATAATAATTTGTCTCATTTTTATTGACTGAATTTTTCTTGATTTTCCTTTGGGGGAGTGGGGCGTACACAAGAGTCTAAATAATTTCAGCAGTGAGGATCATATAGGTTTCATTTGTGAGTACTATCTTAAGTGTAGGTGTGGAGTAGCCATGAAAGAACTTACCAGAGAGCAGAAAACAAGTCACAGACCAAATAATTAAGGGAGAATGCCCTTCAAACAGCTATGGAGAGCTCTCCAGTCCCCTCTCCGATGTGGGATCCAGCAAAGTCATCCTGAAGGAGCACACGCCCCCACTGTGCCATGCTGGTGCAAGGCCTTCCTGCCTGATTGCAGGGCATTACAAAGACGCTTCAGGGACCTCAGAAATACAGGCACCAGTCTCAATGCAACTTGATTTTGTAAAACTTAAAGGTTCTTACCATTGATGCTACTGATAGATCAAACTGTAGTTATCAACCGAAGAATATTCAGGGTCATCTGTAAAGGACAGAACACAGAGCAACATTAATGTTTTTCCATGGTAAGATCTTAGACCTTTGCAAATCAAAATCACTTAAGGATTCCAGCAACTTGTCCTTTTATAAAAATTAAATATATCTGGCAACCAAACCTACAAACAGTGGTCACAACTACAAAGCAGAGAAAATTCTGGACATCGTTATTATGATTTCTTTGACTTTTTGCACCCGGGCCCAGGTAGCAGCGCCCACAGTCAAGTCACCCTCAAAAATGAACAAAAATAAGTTCTACATTCTCAAGAGGTAATGATGAAAAGGCAACAAGAAATCAAGTTATTTAAATCATATGGTATTATTCAAAGATATCATTTCAACCACTAAATTTTTACCCAGCTGCTAAATGCAGCATAAAAGGGCTCTTCGTTCATTCTCATGAACTTAGAAAGGTCTATCTTTCTTTTACTGGTTGAGTATTTGTTGAGTACCTACTAAGTGCCCAGGTCTGTGTTAGGGTTGTCATACATAAGAAAACAAAGTGCTTGCCCTTCAGAGTTCTCTAAATATCGAGGGAATAAAGCTCTTGAAAAATGCTAAAATGTGTGGTTCTCCTTAAGGTATCATATAAATTCAGAGAAAAAAAGACGCCAGTGATTAATCAAGTATCCAATTATGGGAATTATACAAAATACACAATATCAAATTACATGTTTCCAGATATCTGTGCCTTCTATAAATTATATTTCTGTGCATTTCAAACAAAACAATAGCTCAGTTTTCCTCTTCTCATGGGCCAAATTGATATAATCTCTTAAGTAAGACTGTCTTATAATAAGCTGCTTTTGATATTTCAGTAACTGAAATATCTTGCATAAGTTATAAAATAGAACACCAATTACTAAATTCCCCTTTGTGACAAATAGCATTATAGTAAGAGCTCACTCGGGCTGATTTTGTCAGGACTTTTATTCTCTGTATTCTCATCCTTCCCTCATTTCAAAATTCTAACTACTCCAGCTTAAAGCAACGCTGACATAGCATTTTGCAAGGTCTTTCTCGGTGGCGCACCTGGTAAGCTCTTGGGAACTGGGAGCGGTCCTCTCCTGTAAGAAATAGAAACCAACAACTTTCAGATAAGGTCTTGTCGTTTTTCTCATTTTTCTCATCTTGCTCTCTAATCAGATCTGGTTTCTGCTCTGGGGGATCAAGACATGTTCAGAAGACACAAAAGGGCAACAGAAGGGCCTACTAGAATCGAGGGTGCAGACGTCATATTATGCTGAGGAGCAGGATGCACGGGTGTCAGGAGCACAGAGCTCTGCCCCAAAACCCAGAGCAGTAGGATGAAGCTCTCACTCTGGGCAAGATCTGCTTATACAACTGCACCTTCACACGTAAAATGGGAAATACAAGCAACTCTTAACACCTGTGAGGATTAAATGTGCGCATTTAGTCACTGAGTTAAGCTCATTCATTTGAACAGTGACTGGTATTCCTTCATACTGATGATGCTCATGCAGTCCTTCCATCCCAAACTCCCCATCTTTACTAGAACTGGATTGAAACTTTAGCAGCTTAGACTTCAAGTCCACAAGAGCTATTTCTCTTCCCTCAGAACCCTTTCTCTCAGGGGCAGTGAACTCCTGTAAAGAGCCAGCGGCTAACTGACTGACTCTTTACTGGCCATGCAGGGCAACTCTGACAATCCACTCAACTCTAAGGCAAAACGAATGGGCGTGGTCATGTTCCTGATAAGAACACTGATACTTAAATTTCAGATCATTTTCATGTGTCCTGAAATTGTATCCTTTCTGGTTTTTCTCTAACCACTACAAATTGTAAAAACGATTCTTCACTCATGCGCCCCACCAAAATGGACAGGGAAGATTTGACACCTGATGGGGTGGGACAGAATTCACTGGCAGCTGCTTCCTATGGGATATAGGAAAGGTATAGGACTGTGACTACATGAATGAATCAGAGGGGATGATGCTCAGTGGGATAAGTCAGAGGGAAAAGGACAAATACCAGATGATCTCACTCATATGTGGAATATAAAGAAACAAAGCAGAGGAATAGACAAAGCAAAACCGACCTTTGAACACAGGCAGTAGAAATGAAGTTACCTGTGCAGAAGGGAGAGGGGGATGGGGCAAATGGTGGGGCACTGGGGTCCAATGGACAATGGAGAAGGACTTTTGCTATTTGGTGGTCATGTGATGTGTTGTCATATGTTTGAGGAATGGTTAACCTGCATGTATGGGCTTACATGATTTTGTAAATCAAAGTTACCTCAATAAATACTACATTTTTTAAAGTATGGGACTCATGCCTGAGTAATAAGAATCACACTCCAGCATGACACAGGCCTTCTTGAACTATGACTAACAAAATACTTAACATTCATCCTAAAAATTATGTTGACAAACATCTAGCACCCTCACTCTGCAAATGCAGTAGCAGATACTGTCCGATTCGAGTGTCTGAGAATACTACTAATAGAAGCATTTCTTAAAATTACTGTTCTTCCTGGAAAAGGAAGCTGGTTATTACCTTGCCAAGTTATGCCCTGTGACCTTTGCCGGAGAGGCTGCATTCTTCTGGGAGGCGTAGAAGTTCTCGTACATAATAGGTGCTGGAGGAATCAAAACATCAAGACACTGACATCTTCCATTCTCCATGATACATGACAAGAAAGATGCATATAATTGCTTAAGTAACCCCAACCTGCCAACCCACTCACCTGGTGGCGTCTGTCCGGTTTTGCGCTGATTCACGAAGTAGGCAATGTCCTTTTCAATGCTGCACATTTCTAAACTCTTTCGGACTTGTTCATACATCTAATGAAAAAAGGATAAATCAGGGTAGAAGTATGTCCATCGTCACGGGACATGGCTTATTCAAAGAGGAGCTTTGCTAGATGGCTTTCCCAAATTTTATTTTGAAAAGAAAAAAAAAAAAAAAGACATTCCCAAATCCCAGGCTCACATAAAGGGATTTTTCTGGTGTGGATCTGCTATTCATTTTTTTTTCCAGGTGACAAAAAATACATATTTGCAGCAGCACCAAAAAACAAGCCTGGAGAAAAGATTTTTAAAAATACTGATGGGACAAAGAAAGCAGTTCAAGTCCTGTGGCAGAACATCGATGCCACACACAAAGGCATTTACTCCACTTGGAGAAAAGTTTTTTCCCAGCTGAACCCACAGGTTTTCTGAGAGTTTCGTTGTTCTTGAATGTATCATCTCTGAGTAAAAGTGGCTATTTCTTATCAAAATAGGTTATGTTCACTTCCTGCTGGTCCCTCTGAGATCTGGTAACCCCGAGATGACTGCTGCTCACAAGTGAAACCTGGATAGAGACCCGGGATGCCCCTAAAGAAAATCCTGAGCCCCGGATCCATCACCAGCCTGGACACGGACAGTCTGCTGGTAATTGGTGCTGCCTGGGAGCGACCCATTGCAGGTTGCCGTGGTCTCTGGGACTCACACTCATGCTGTGACACCTCTGTCTTCCATACATTGCACTGCATTTGGGAATCCCTCTCTGCTCTCCCTCCCTCACTCTGAATTTCTTAAACAGAAAGCCCTGATAATAAAGTGGACCAGGAGCCAGAAGGTCAGGTTTTACACGGCTCCTACTACCAACTCGCTGTCTGGCTGTGGACAAGTCACTGCGTCTGCAGGCCTCACATGAGAAGGTGAACTAACATGTCTGCAGCTCCTTCCACTCTAAGGAATCCGGTGTACAGAACCACAGTCCTCCGGGGATGCTGACTTACGTCATCGCTTTTGACGCATTGCTGTGACAGCTGATTGAGATGTAACCACAACGCATTCCGGAAGAAGTTGATTCGTTCACATTCCTGAGCTTCAAACACCTACAGAAACAGAACTACATGTACTTATGTATGTGGAGCAAGGGCCATTTGTCCAGACCCTCTACGACTGTCAGTTCTCAGCCATCTGTAAACTTACTGTCCCATGCAGGGTATTCCCTCACCTCATAAACTCTGATTGTAGAGGAAGGGCGCAAATGAATTCTTTACTGTATTAACACAAACAGGACTGGCAGTTCTGAAGTGGCAATGATGAACCAGACGTCAGCGTTCTAACCTGAATTCCAGTTCACATTTCTGGCTGCTGAATGGGCATCAGTATCTGGGCAGCCTGCCGGAGCCTCGGATTCAAGTGTTGCCCCCCCACTCACAGTGCCATCCCTCCCCCAGGGAATAAACGAATTCAGTTGGCAAGCTGGTCCTAATGGCTGAAGCTAGGTAATGAGTGTGGGGCTGGGGTGGGGGGCTGGACTTGTTTTCTATCTTTGTGTATGTCTGAAATTTTTCCTTAATAAAAAATAAAAGTTAAAATGAAAGTAACTGCCTGACCAAAAGCTTTTTTTTTGGATAGAGATCAACTTTTGGAAAATCAGCTACTCTATAAAGTGAATGCTAGTCTACTCAATAGTGAATGTTACATATTAATTTTTTTAGACAAAAGGTACAGGCAGGAATGGAAACAAGTAGGCAGGCAGGCAGGCAGAAAGAGACAGCAGGAAGAAGCATTTCATTTATTTTATTAAGTTAGTCATCTTATTACTTCCCCCACCCCCACCCGAGTCTCAAACCCGGGTCCTAGGGATGTATGTGCACTACGCCCAGCAGCCTCATCTGCTAGGCCACCAGTGTGTACCATGTTAATATTTTAAAATACTGAATACAGTGTTACATTTTAAAACTTTTTTTAAAGGAAAGGTGTAGGCAGGAATTAAGGCAAGTAGGCAGGAAGAGAGAGGAGGAAGAAGCATCTTTATTTTATTTTTACTTAGTTGTGCATACTAGTTGGTTTTCTCCACAGACCCAAGACTCAAACCCAGAGGTATGTGACTTACTCCTTCGGAGGCGATAGACCTAACTGCTGGTCTACCAGTGTGCGCCTATATTTTAAAACTTTTTATAGTGTAAAGCTTCAACTTTTTAGTAGGGACACATTTTACTGAAGGAACTTTGCCTCATAACATTATATAGCTTTCAAGTGTGCACTAAACTTTTTATTACAGACTATCTCACATAGAACTATAAGAGTGGAATCAAAGGAATGCCTATGTGCCAACCACTTGACTGTGTCAAAAAATGTGGCCGTATTTGCTTCTGATTCCGTTAAAGCCCCTGCACGTATTTTTCCATCTCTATCACCTTCCTCTCTCCCCAGAGACATGAAGGTTTTTATAAAATGTATGTGTCCATAGATGTATATGAAATAGCTTTGTATGCTTTTAAACCTTATAAAAATGGCCTTATTCTGGCCTTCTTCATGAAAATGGGGAGTTAGGAAGTAAAGCAGAAGAGAGTATTTTAGCAATGGGCTAGTGATGTATAGTATACAATAATAGAAACAGGTTCAAAAAAAAAAAGAAATTGCAAAGGCCCCCACCAGACTTCACACCCCATGAATCTCTGATTCCTTGAAGAGAGTGCCAGGCCGGACAGGCAGGGGTAATGAGGATGTGGGGACAATTCCTTCAAAAAGCATGGCTGTGAAGAAAGGAGAGATTAGCAGATAGGAAGCAACAGCCAAGTAGGTTTTAAAAGCGGGAATGAGCTGAGTTTCTGTCAGTGATGATAATGAAGAGGTTCACTTTCCAGCACACTGTTCCCCAGGGAGCAGGGGAGGCTAGCTGGATGTGATCCTAAGCCCAGGTGGCAGGATAAGATCTTCATGGCAGGATAAGATCTTCATAGCCGGGACCAGAGCCCTTTCCACTAGATTCCTCTCCACTAGATCAGGAGAAATGCAAGAGATGGGCACAGATCAGTAGTCCTCTTGCTTGATTCACTCCAAATTTCTGACTCAGCAGGTCTGGAATTGGTCTGAAAAGTGCATCTATAACAAGGTGAGCCTGATGCTGCAGGGCCTGGTACTTCACTTCGAGAACCACTAAGAAACCATGTAGACAGGGTGACAGAAACTTGAGGAAGTTTCCTGGTGATGTCTTTATTTTCACTGGCAAACTGTGGAGTCATATGCTAAAAATGAAGGGAGCCATGTTGAAATCAAAGGTGTGAGAGGCGTAAAACATTCTAACATCTGCTTACTTGCTATCTGCACTTTCCTGACCACACAGCAAGCACAGATGAGCCTCTCGAAGGTTTTTACTTAATCAACCACACAGATTTGGCTGTCTGGCGACTGCTAACCTAACACAAGGAAAGCCTTGAACAGAGTTGGACAGCATGGTCAGGATGGGGGGAGAGCACAGAGATGAGATTTGGGGACGCAAATTCCAGAGCCTTCCAACATCCACCTAAATTCCTGACTTCTCATTTGTCCTCAAGCATTTCTATGAGAGCTAGGGCTCTACAACAAGTGAGCGGGCATTTCCACCAAAGCAGATACTCCAGACTCTACGAGGAAGACCCGCCCTTCCTAGGAAGTCCCCTTCCGGTTCCGGTACCTCGCAGGCCTTGATGTGCTCGCTCTGCCACTCCTCGCGAACCTTCTCCAGCGTGTTGATGTGCGTCATGTACGCCTTGTCTGCAACGGAGGCGCGGGGTTCAGAGCCCGCTGGGAGGGCGGTTCGGAGACCCACCCGCCAGCTCATCCCAGATGACAAAACGCATCAAAATTATTATGTGCCTGCAAGCGTCGTGGAGCTCTGAACATTGGAAGACCATTAATTTCGTCTCTCACTTTCACAATGTCTTTGTGAAATAGGCAAAAGTGGGTTTCACTTTCTTTTAAAACTTTGAACCAAACGATTAACAGGAAGTGCTCTGAGAAGGGAGAAAAGCAAGGAGGAACTCTGCCAGGGTTTTCTGGGTCTATTTCGGTCTCAATAGCTTCACCCCTTTCCATATTCAGGGAAACTATCCAACCAGGGAAGCAGAGAAGAAAACCCACTTACCCTGAGCCCGAAAAGGACACCGAGTTACTAAAACTTGGGACTTAGAGACTTCTTAAATGACCACGTTTAGGAGAGGATTCTGCCCTGCAGGATACTCTGGGAATTAGAAGTCTTTGCAAACTAGCTTGGATCTTAGGTGACAAGACCTTGCAACTTGGCTGTTTCTTTCACAGCAGCAGTTAAGAGATATCAAGACTGAAATGTTCCCAATACATGAGAGCGAACATCTCATGTCAGAAGCTGTCCATACCTCCCACCATCACCCTTCAGTTACATGTAGGCAGCAAGACCTCAGCAGGCCTGGCCAGAAATCGATGCCTTCTCTGCTTCCTCTCACTTTCCGAGGCTCTACACGCCTCCCTCTTATCCCTTTCTTTCCTCTCTCCTATCCCTCCTTTCTTCCCTCCTGACAACTTGTTAATCCTACTGTATACATGTGTTCTTTATAGTACATTATATAAAAAGCACCTTCTTGAGAGATAAATTCAGGCTAACGTAAACCTCATCACAATCTTTCCCCATCCCTCGGAGCAGCCCCTCACCTGAGTCTTCTACTGCAGTCTTTGACGTTGCCAATTTCACAAAAAGCTTTGAAGAGAAAAATGAACAAGAGATCAGGAATACTGGGTCCAGCTTCTATAAGCAAATCAGGTTTAAAAACATTGACTGTGAAGAGACAAATTCTAAGTCCAAGTCTTACCTGTGTTTCTCTCATGAGCAACTCATTCAACTTGCCCTCTAGTCTTATCACCACTGGAATATATCCATCAAGTATCTTGCCCAACATCTTCCTAAAGACATACCCCCTGTCTTCTGGTTCCTGGTAATCTTATCCAGATTTTCTAAAATTAAATCGATAATACAGCCAGGCAGGAGGCAGCCTAGCTACAAAGAATACATGAGCTAAGGTTTTTTTGTTTTGTTTTAAAGGAAAAGTACAGACAGGAATGAAGGCAGGAAGAGAGAGGAGAAAGAAGCATTTTCTTTTATTTAGTTGTTCATCTTGGTTGTTCCTCCCCAGGCCCAGGTCCTTGGATGTACATGGGTTGTGCCATGATACCCTTAAGCCGCTAGGCCACCAGCGCACACCATGAGCTGAATTTTGAAGAAACTATCAGAAGCACCCCCCAATACTTCTTATCTCTCTACTCCCTCTCCCATGGCCACAATTCCTCTAGCTCTTCCCCAACCCCAAAAATGTGTCAAGTCTTCCCTCTAATTCAGAAGCCCCCAACAGCCAAAGGAAGACATTGCCAGGTGTTTGGAGTGCAGGTCTCTTTTTAACGAAGATGATTAATTGGTTTTAACTTGATATATTTAAATCTCAGATTTTTTCACTGTTCACCCTTTCAGGTACCTTTTCTTGTTGCTTCTGATTTACCAGGTTGGCACTCCGGTGGACAGCCTGTTCTGCTTCATCTTTGTCTCGGCACTTCTGCTCATAGTTCTTCTTTACCTGTGTGTTTAGGAGTCCAAAAATGATAGAAACAGGTGATTGGAGTGTAACCCTGAAAAGCAGTCACCCTAGCCCATCACACAAAGCCAAGAATGGGGACTCTGATTAGGACTGTGACCACTGCAGACCAAGGTTGTCTGAGGGCATTAATTCTTATCTAGCTTTGGAAGGTCTCTCTAGCCCTTTACAAATTAAGTGGGTAGTAGACTAGAAACCCAATTGAGGGAGGATAACTCTTATTTGGCAAACACAAAGTACCTGAGTTTTAAAATTTTTTAAACCTGAGTTTTAAAAATGACTGACACAAAAGATGGAATTTGAAATAGATAAAATCAAAGTATGTCTGTAACTATAACTTGTACAATCCAACATTTATGTGATATTTATAACCCTCAGAACTCAGATGCAATCACTTGGTCATAGTCATTATAATTATGCTTCCGTATTCTAATGTGCCTCACCAGAGCACAGGGACAGAAGGGAGATTGTTGATGCCATTTCTGTCCTTAAAGGATAGGCATGTTGCTTTCTTATTTCAAGAATTCTGTTTTAGCTAAATACAAAAAATGTGCCTCAGTCTGCTCTGTGCTGCCATTACCACCAGTGGTAATGGAAACAGTTCACAAACTACAGTTAGTGACTCAAATCGTTTTCTGTTTCAGCTGCTAAAGCACAGATTGTAAATCAGGTAGCTAGTAAATAAAAATGCTGCCCCTAAAAAATACTGAACTAAGAATGAAGAATTCTTTAAAGAGATGTTTCATGCTCATTAAATATTTCCTGTGCTTCTCTACATTTCTCAGCACCCCTTACAATTCAGTCAGGGTTAAACTTTCAGGAAACCATCTTTCAATTTTCTCTATGCCACACACACAGAAATAAAAATTCATAATTTTCATTATTACAAGTACATAGATATTCATGGAACAGTTCTTATACATAATATGTACAGATATTTCTTTATAGCAAGCATGATCACTGTTGCTGAACACTTAATGACTGTAAATATATACACACACACCATAATTTCCTTAACCAACTCTGTTGGTGGACATTTATCTTATTTTTATAATATAAAAATATTCTGAGTTTTATTCTAGGTAGTGTGAATATATCTCATACGGGTCAAATTCCTCAAAGTAGAATTGTCTGGTAAAAGGGTATACATATGTCAGACTTCTCTCCAAAATGGGCACACCATTTCTTAGAGTACATGTTTTCTCATGCTCTCACCAAAACCAGGCTTAGACAATGTTTTCAACCTTTTCTCATACTAGAAGTGAGAATGTTAGCATCTTCCTATTTTATTCATGCATTTATTTTGTTACTACTAAGGTCTCATGGTCTTTCTAGTTCATGTCTTACTTTCCTCTGGAGTATTCTTTAATTAGCTAACTGACTGTAAGTGATATAAGAAGTTACAAACATTTTTTTTATTTGTCACTGGTCTTGAAACCATGTATAAGATGTTTCTCTTATGCTCTCAAGAAGTCTTAAATTTTCATGTCAGTATCACTCATTCTCTACCCTGTTTCAGGTTTTAATGTGATCTAGTAAACATTTTTCACTGTAGTTACAGTCCTCGATCATATTTCAAAGGTTATAAAATTTAATCTTTCTCCATTTCTGGTCACTTGATCATTTGCAATTTTCTTTGTAAGTAGTGAACAAGTTCACACCTTTGTTCCTATTTTGAATGATTTCCTAAAGAAAACTCTTAGACTCTTAGCGAAATGATTGACTGATGGGGTGTGATCAAATCCATTGCTCTAAAACCATGTCTAAAACCTTTCTAAAAAGGTAGGTTTTTGTTGTTGTTGTTTTAAAGAAAAGGTGCAGGTAAGAATGAAGGTAAATAGGCAGGTAGGAAGACAGAAGAGGGAGAAGCACTCTATTTTTATTTTGTTCTACATCTTGGTTGTTCTTCCTAGCCTGGGATGTACGTGGAGATAGTTGAGAAAACCAATACTCCACCAGTACATGCCTCTAGAAAGGTTATATGGACTTTAAGAAGCGGAAACAGTTATAGTTTCCCTTATTCCTCCACACAAGAACAATTTAAAACCCTGGACATTATATATAAGACAACTGTAAAAAGACTCCAAAAGGTGAAAAAAAGAGGGCAGTCTGGCTAGTGACCTTGATCGCAGAAGAGCAACCTAGAAGTGAGTTCCTGGGGTTTTCTTTATGCCTCATACATCACAGAAGGGAAATCAAAGAAGCAAATGACCAGGAAATGTTAAAGGGCACACGAGGAATGTCCTAACCAAAATAGCTGACAGACCAGGAAAGGGGCAGCCTAGCAGGACATAAATCTTTAGAAAACAATCATTCTTCTGCAGTCAACAGCCATATACAAAATGGCAGCCACATACAAAAAGTAGCCCCAGGTATCCAGCAAAGGCCAAGTGGAGAGTCTAAATTTTCACTTTGGCCAGGCTATCATCAGGTGCCCCTGGTGTCAGAGAACAGAAAATAGGAAACTGGGACTTCCTTTATGACCAGGAGGTAAGGAAGCCCCACACACAGTGCCAGTGCAGAGGCTGAACTTCCACTGCCACATAGGTCAAAAGAGGTCAGTCGGAGAACATGGACTTTTCCCCTCACTTAGCAGAAAGGAGGTAGTGTCTCACTTTCCCTAGTAAGAGTGATGTTAGAGGAAGACAGCTAAAACAGAAGGTTTAAGTAAGATCCAGTCTTGTAACATAATACAGAAAATCAGTTGAATATCACTCATCATAACAAAACCCAGAAAGACCTCAAACTGAGTAAAAAAGATTATTAATACTTGCCAACATCAATATGACAAAGATGTTTGAATTCTCTCACAAGGATTTTAAAGGAGCTATCACAAAAATATTCAATGAGCAATTACAAACACACTTGAAGAATGAATAAAAGTCCTGTCAAAGAAATTGAAGAGATAAGCAAAGAAGCAGATGATATAAAGAACCAAATAGAAATTTTAGAGCTGAAGAGTACAATAACAAATTTAAAAAGTCAATGAATTGGGCTTGAGAAGACAATGGAAGAGATGAAAGAAAAAAGTGTTGAACTGGAAGGTAGAACAATAGAAATTACTGAATATGAACAACAGATATAAAATACACTGGAAAAAAATAAGAACAGAGCCTCAGGACTTTGGGGACTAGAACAACAACAACAACAACAAAAATCTAACATTCATATAATTGGAATCTGAAAAGAGTAAGCTGAAAATGTACCCAAAAATAATAGCTGAAAACTTTCCAGTTTGGCAGAAGATGTAACCTAGAGATTCAAGAAGCTTATCAAACCCCAAATAGGATAAACTCAGCAAAATCCTTAACAAAACACACAGTTGAATTTCTGAAAACTAAAAACAAAATATCTTAAAACAGAAAGAGAAATGACACCTTACTTATAAAAGAAAATCAAGTTGAATTACAGCAGATTTCTTATCAGAAACTATGCCACAAGGAAACATCAGAACATTTTTTTAGTGCTAGAAGAAAAAAACAGTTAACACAATCCTCTAATCAGTAAAATATCATTTAAGAATTAAGAAAAAAATTAAGACATTCTTAGATAAAGGAAAACTAAGTATTTATCATTAGCAGACTTATCTCTAACAAAGGCTAAACAAAAGTAAACTGTAAAAGAAGACACCTTGAAACATCAGAAAGGAAAAAAATGGTAAGCAAAATATGGGTATTTGTAAGTCTTTCTCCTCTTGAAGCTTTAAAATTATTTTTGACAATTGAAGCAAAAATTATTAATCATATAATTCTGAATGAGGTAGAAGAAGTAGTTAAGAAAAGTATATTTCAATAAGCCTTCCTCTTTAATTGTGAGAAAGCTTGCTCCAGATTTCTCAAAACATAAAAGGTCTAATGTCAACCAACATTTGCCCTGCCTTACATCATACCCCATTTATCACTTTTTGAGGTGTTCTACATTAAAAAAGCAATGCAGAATAGTCTGTGTATGCCATCAACATTTGGTGATATTTTCTTTTTCATTACGTTTCTGATATCATGTCACAGTCATACACTATCATACTTTTGTACAGGGATGGAGTCTTAAATGTTCCAGTAACAGAGTTCATTGTATCCATAGTTAAGAGATTTATACAAAGGTAGAAAGAGGTTCCTAGCAACTTGTCTAAATTCTGTCTTGTTAAATTTTTTTTTTTTTTTTAAGAAGGAAGGGAGTGGCAGGAGAAGTATTTTAAGAAAGGAAGTAAGAGGAGAAGGAAGTATTTTTATTTATTTGTTTATTTGTTCTGGCTGTTTCCCCTGGCCCCAGGTCATAAACCTGGGTTATTGGACTTTACATGGTCCGCACCCCAGCCACCAGCTTAGCATCTGAACCACCAGGATGTACTGTGTTAAACATTTTTTATAAATTTCTTTTAAAGGAAAGAAGACTTTACAATTTGCAGATGTCTTAAAACAGGAAAGAATCACTGAATAAAATAGGTAGAAAATGAATATTCAAAACAGTCCTGGGGAAAAAGCTCAACTCCAAAAAGAAAATTGATATCACATAGTATATGCACTTTTGTGTCTTGGCTCAAAATACTTAAATTGACTCATTTTCTTTCTGGTAATCTGGGAAAGTATAGCATCATTATGTCTTCACTATCCAGTTTCATACTTAACCTTTCCGAGGCCTTAAAAAGAAGGAAAATGAAACCACTAATAGCGCAACTAGATCACAGGAAATGTTGAGTAGGAATATGCTCATACCCAGCACATAACTTTACCATTACAGAAAAAAAGTGAGACTAACCTCCATAGTTTTCTTGAATTGTAAGTTCTTTTGTTTATGGACAGCATCCATGGAAACCTCTGTCTGCAAAGAGAACACAATCACGATTAGTAATAAAAACAGAAATGATTAATACCAGCTTATCTTGAGGGCTAAGTGTTCAGCATGGATTTTCTCAATCGTTCTTTCACATAACCCTCAAGGTAGATGTTGTGTTCATGACGCCTGTTTCACAGGTGAGGAAACTACTGCACAGACAGGCTGAGCATTTTGCTCAAGGCTTTATGACTGGTCAATGGCAGAGTCCGCATTTGAACTCACTGAGACTCCTCAATCACCTTAGAGCAGTCTCCTCAGAAAATCTGGAAACTTTGGTTTCAAAAAGGGATTTTAAAACTTTGGTTAAAGCACCATTTATATCTTTAAAGAGTCTTTATTCTGTAGATCTATGTCAGCACAGTCAAACTAGAGACTCCAGCGTTCACATCCGTCGCATCCATCAATGAATGACATGCCCTTAACCAGCAAGAAGACGAGACCTCGTAAAGGGAAGGCAGGTTTGTAGGGCAGCCAAAACAACAATAAAAATGGCTCTCCTAGTCTTTCTCTAATCAAAGGAAGGTAAGATATTCTTGTCAAGTTCACAATAGGGAGAGGAAAGGTAGAGATTTCTAAGTGACACCAGTGACTCTCAGTAAACTGCTGAAATAGCTGCTTCATGGTCTGTGGCTTGTTTGCCCGCTCAGACTGTATTCTGAGCACCAGAAGTGGCACCTCTGAAGAAAGGAGGTGCCTTTCTTCAGAGATTTCGTTCTACGCAGGCAGAACAGACTTCCGCCATGGTCACCCCTATCTTAGCTGAGAAGCAAAACAGGATGGGGCACCAGAGGAGACCATGATGACCATGTGTTATCTTTGTCAGGCTTAGGACATTTCTAGGCTGGGAAAGGAAGCTCAACACCCTACACCATCAAAGCTCATGAGAATGTCCCTCAGACTGCTCCCTCGCCTGCCGACCCCTGAAGGTGAGAGCCTCCTCTGTACTGTCCCCCCGGGACTGCCTCTCACTCCGCTGGTTTCAGCTTCAAGCTCACTTCTTCCAGGCAGCTTCCCAAGCTCCAGAGATGGAGACAGGTGTCCCCACGGCATGTGCAGGTGGCACCTTCAATTCCCCCATGGGAGATGCATCACTTTACCAGGGTTACTGTTCCATGCCAGTCTCTCTGGCCACACTCACAGGGGGAAGGGAACCCATCTTGTGCATCAGACTCAAAAACAGTTCTAAAAGGGAGGACGCCGTACATTTTTTGACCATTCTGCACACACTTCCCTGCCCCCATTTCTAGAAGAAACCATCTGATGGCTTTCCTTGATAAGTGGAAATGGTGGAATTTCCAAGAAGTCTAAGAGCAGTGTGCAGGGTCTGACCAGTGAAAATGAGAAGTTAGCACTGACACAGTTTCTCCCAAGGTTTTATTGTCTTCAGCAAGAAGTAAATACTGAACAAACACAAGCCCGAGTTTGCTGTGAAACAAGAAATTATCATTGTAATTACACGCTTCAGACTTCTCCAAGAAAGCTTGGAAGGTGTCTCCTGGCTGTAGTGAGCACAGAGTAGAGGGAACTTGGGCAACAGTGATGGATTGAGCATAGACTCCAGCGTTGCTGAAGAGAAGCTAGAACGTGTTCTTCTACAAGAATTTGGTCTTGCTATCATGTCAGGGAGGGAAGTTTCAGAAGCCTTGCAAAATTAACAAAACTCTCAGTGAAACAACTTAGGGCTACCAAGGGCGCCGAAAATGTGAAGAAATGACCTTCCTTTCCTCTTAGTGGAAATCAAGTGTTTTCAGTCATTTGCATGTGAGAAATTGTAACTCTTTTAGTGGCCTGGGCAGGGCTGGCAATGTCAGCCAAGAAAGAGTTTGACTGTCTAATAGAGGGGAGTGATACACTTATTATTCATACTTCGAAAAATACTTTGGGCCAGATGTAACGCTTAAGTCTGATAAATGAAGCTTGATAAGGTGTTCCTCAAGCGTTAGTTTGCATGCTTCTTTCCTAGTAAGAGGCACAGCTAAGAGCAGCTAATGACAACAGACATAAGGCAGGGAGGCCCTTAAGGTGCTGCCATCCACTTCAAATGCCAAAGGGCCCCCAAGGAAGCTGGAATTCGATTCTAACAGCACCACAGGCAAAGTTGCTGAGACTGAGGTACAGGTACAGTTAGACTTCACAGCCTTAAACAGCTGGCTGCCTTTTGGATACACACACTGCAAACAACAAACTTGGAATGGCAAAGGGTCGGGATGAGGAAAGCGTTCCAAAAAGCCGAAGGACCCGTATGGAAATCTTTGAAGGTGAGATAGGGAAGACCTTGTCTCCCACCTGAAGCTGGAGTTCCAGCCTTGGAGACTGGATTTAAAAAAGCAATTCCAAAAGTCCTATTTGTCTGCCAGATGAACCTGAATATACAAGCTTTTAGGAACAAAATAGTCTGGTCTAAGTTGAATGTACCTAACTCTGGACTTCTTTTCTGGATCCTTATAACACTGAAATGTTTGATAGTTTTAACTCTTGCTCATTCCCATCTCTTTCCATATGGTTGGCCAGAGTAAATCCATGAATAATTAAGAACACATCTACTTTGAAGACAAAAAGGATTGCATTTCCAGGCCTCAGTTTCCCTATTTGTAAAATAGGGCGGTTGGGCTACATTACGGTCTCCAGGGAGAATGGGTCTCTCCTCCACTTCTTCCCTTTCTGCTGCTCCCCTGTTTAGGAGGAAGAGGCTGGTCTGGGAGTCCACCAAGTTGGACGTGCTAGACTCCACTCAAGGCAGAGGCGTCCCCCTCCTGGTCATAGTTGGAATGGTGGCAGTAGATACAAAAAGAAGAGGAAAGCAGGCCGCAGCCCTGAATTTTTTTAAAAAAAGAACTGGCCTAGGTTGCAAATGGCACAAAGGTCTAAGCGGACATACTGAGTCTGCATCTAGTTCCCTGAGAAATACTCTCATAATTAAAAGAAGAGTGAGGTCGTGTGAAGATGAGAGCCCAGGCATGGAGTTTTCTGCCAGAGGAAAGATGACATTTAACACAGGTCAACCCAACCTTTTTCCGTTGCAGCTTTTGCTTTTCCCTGAATTCTTCCATCTTCCTGGCTTCTTCTCTTAGAGTCTGTGCAAGATGAATGTGACATTGTGCCACGTTGTCTAGTTCTGCGAAAAGAATTTAAAAAATAATAAACAAGATCCACATTTGTCTAGATTCAGATATTCAAAACGCACACAAAAAAGTTTAACAGATACAAAATACTGGAGCAAGGGGTAAAATTAACATACTTCACTTGGGGGATTATGCTAAGTTAAATAAATCCAAAGGAGAAAGGTCAGTACTGCATGGACTAACTCATATGCTAGAATTTAAAGAATCAAAGCACTTGAACAGAGCAAAGCAAAACAAAAATAAACCCTTGCATTCTGACAACACAATGGAGGTTACCGAAGAAGGGAGTGGCGGTGGAAACACAGGGCATGAGGGTGGCCAGTAGACAGTGGTGAAGGAGTTTTAGAACTTTGGTTACTATCATACATTTGAAGAAGAGTAAATCTACACATCTAATGCTCGTATAGTGTTAGAGACCAATTTTATCTCAACTTTTAAAAATGTTTCAGTCACCAATACTTACTGAGCCCATCTCTGTGCCCAGCACTGCCTTGGCCACCAGGAGCTAATCAGAAATCTTCAGGGTAGCCTCCTACCACACATTCACCTAAGTGAATGTACAGCGCCCAGGAGGAAAACACAGGCAAGACCTCAGCTCATAGGGCTTGCCTAACTAAGCCCACTACACTTTCAAATTCTATCCTTATTTCTCATGAGATAATCTCTAACGTTATTTCCATCTTTAATATCTCACGAGTCTGAGCATATATAAGAAAGATGATATGGACACTGATAGAGCAGGGGCTGGGCACAGCCCACATGCATCCCAACGTCTCAAGTTCACTCCCCAGGGCTGGTGGGAACAACTAAGATAAACCACTAAATAAAATAATAAAATGCTTCTTCCTCCTCTCTCTTCCTGCCTGCCTGGCCCTTCTTACCTTCATTCCTGCCTCAACCTTTCTTTAAAAAATAAAATCACACACCAAAATTTTGGCTACCAATAGTTATCTCTAGATAAAAAGGTTATTAATGATTTCCCCCCTTATTTTCTAAAATCTTTGTAATAAGTAGGGCTTATCTTTTTAATAGAAAAACTGAAAATTTCATTTTACTTGTTCTAAAAAAATCCATTTAGGCATTAAAGCTAAAAAGCTAAAAAGACTGAAAAATCTGATATAAGGAAAAATTTTAAACTTTTGTGTGTCAAAATAACCTTGAGTAAGTTCAGACATGACAAACTGGAAAACATTTGCAATTTATATAAAAAAGAGTAAATAGTTACATTAAAAGAGCTTTTACAAATCAAAGTGTGTATATATCAACACACATATTCCAGCCTAAAAAAATTGGTTAAAGAACATGAAATTTAAAAAAGAACATTCGAACGGCCGGTAAGCATATATTCAGTGTTAAAACTTAAAGAATGCAAAACTGTAAAACCCAGAATTATAAAAAAAAGTTTTGCCTACAATTTGGTAACATTTTAAATGTGATAAGCTTTGATACTGTTAAGGGGGGCACAAAACAGCACTATTGGTGGTGGGAGGGAATCAGTAGAAGAAATCGGAACCAAATTTTTTTTTTTTTTTTTAGAATGAAGGCAGGCAGGCAGGAAAAGACAGGAGGAAGAAGCACTTTATTTTATTCAATTGTTCATCATTGATTGTTTTCCTGGCCCCAGGTCTTGAACCAGGAAACCTGGGATATATGTGGACTGAGTCTGGTTTAAATCACTAGACAATGTGTACGCACCAGAACCAAAAATTTTAAATGTAAAAGAATAAGGAAGAATTTTATAAATCTAAGTGGAATGATGTCTATAACACAAAAAGTAAAATCAAGCTATAGACAAATTTATGTAGTATATACTCTGATGTATATAAAAGTGCACTCATGTCTGTAAGTATGTGCTTGTCTGCAATTGAGAAAGAAAATGCAAAAAGATAGGTCTGGGAAGATACATATCAAATTGCTAGCATGATTGAAAACGGCTATTTTTTCATTTTAAAAACAATTTAAAGTATATGCCCTACCCTATAGATTCTAAACCACTGGCATGGCATAATACTATTTATTTCTATAAATATGTATGTATATATATATATACATATACATATATATACTAACTATAAATATATATACTTATATATAGTTTAATTGCGTAAAAACATCTGGAGGCATAATCACTAATAGCTGCTCTCACTGAAAGTGAAAACGTGGGTGTTTCCTATCTTCCTTATAGTTGTTTCATTTGAATTTTAAAAGATATTATATTATCTTAAGAAAATAAAAATATTTTTGAGAAAAAGAAAACAAGTAAAGTAACAGCCAGGATATAGGTTTAGGAGACCCAGCCTATATGCTTAGGCAAAGTTCTCTGGGCCACACTGTGACAGGCCTTGTGTTTTACAGAAGAAACATGAGAAGATACTGAGAAATGTAGTAGCTGATGAGTTAAAGAGGACATCTTCTACAGAACATCTAAGATGAATGTTTACTTAGCTAACTTTGACAAAGGTCTAGAGCCACTCAGTCTAAGGACACATTGTACAGACTGCCTTGTTAAAATACTTAGCCTGGAGGCATCAGGTATTCTGAAGGCCAGAAAGCCTTAAAAGAGTTTCTGAGCAACAGGCCTTGGGGACATCGGACCTAAACTGAACCCCTGGAAGACCAAAGTGCCAGAGCTTCACCTGGATTTTTCAACTCCTACTTGCTACCCAATTAGAATAATTGAAACTAAATGAAAATCTACTGGTTGAATTCCAAGTTACATTTATGACCAAAGGCAGGAACAACTGAGAAATTAAGGAAGAATGCTGAGGAAGAATGCCTTTATGTCTTCCCTTTGACCTCCAGGCATGATACCAAATAAATACTTCAGCCAAAGGAAAGCTGGAGATGGCCGCACAGGGAGAAATTGATTGCTTACCTTCAAAAGGAAGCGGGGAAATAGAACTTCACCCAGCAGAATTGAATCATGATGATTTTATTTGACAGGGTTATTTCCAAAGACTTTGAATTCCTGTCTTAATCAACCTTTAGTATTCTCAAGGGGTATGATAAAAATTAATGTAATCGCCCTCGTCTGTGGCTCAGATGGCTAAGGTGCAAGTTATAAAAGCCATGGATCTGAGGGCTGGGGAAGTGTGGATTAATATGCCCCACTCAGTATAAGAAAATTAAGTCCAAAACATGAGAAAATTACCTCCTACCAGAGTCTCCCATTAAATAGCAGAAGGAAAACAATAGGTCATTTCTAGGATTCTGACTTTGGGGGAAAAGAATAAATAAGAATTTTTTTTAAAGAGAAGGAGGAAAGAAGGAAGCAAGAGAAGGAAGAAGTAGTTAGGCAGGAAGAAAGAGGAGGAAGAAGCAGCTTGATTTATTTCATTGTTCATTTTGGTTTGCAGCCTGGCCCTGAGTCTCAAACCCAAGTCCTTGGGCTGTGTGTGTTCACATACAGTATCCCAGCTGCCTGAGCCACAAGAGAGCACGCTTTTTTTTCTTAAGGAAAGATAGGCAGGAAGGCCTGAAAGCAAGCAGGCAAGAAGGAAAAGAGAGGAGAAAGAAGCATTTTTCATTTGCTTCAGTGGGGTTTTTCACCCCAGTACCAGCTTGCACACCCAGGTCCGTGGGCTTCACATGGTCCTCATGCCACTGTCTCAGCCATCTGAGCTACCAGGGCAGACCCAAGAATTCTTTAAAAAAAAAAACATGTGGTTCTATAAAAAAAAT
Source organism: Solenodon paradoxus (assembly GCA_004363575.1). NCBI lineage: Eukaryota > Metazoa > Chordata > Mammalia > Eulipotyphla > Solenodontidae > Solenodon > Solenodon paradoxus. Next base: position 127,504 of record RJWH01001858.1, read on the forward strand.
CTTAACTTCCTTAGGTAATCAACCTGGAAGATGAGGAGGTCAGTGAAAAATATTTTGAGTTTAAAGTACCTTTGAAATGTCCAAGAAGAAACATTAAATAGGCAGCAGGATGTAAAGTCCAGTGCTTAGAAAGTTCTGGGCTGAAGTTATACATCAGCACCCCATCTGTGTAATGGCATAGCTGTGCCATAGGCAAGGATGTTTATCTAGAATGAGAAGAGAAGGGCTACGGCCAGGCTTGAGGGCCTGTAACATGGAAGCGCTGGATAAAGGAGAGACAGGGCCAACAGAGGAGCCAGAGAGACAGGTAGAATCCAAGGAGTCAGAAGGGTGAGTTTCAGGAAGAAAGGAATGCTTTAACAGTGCTGACTGCTGAAGCACATACACAAGCCTGAAACTGTCCCCCGGCCTGAGTACCATCAGGGTTCCTGGTGTCACCACAGAGAACAGTTCCAAGTGAAAGGTAGGGTCCAGGTCAATGACAGGGGGAGGGGCAGACACTAAGACAATACTTCCCTTGATGCTTGTTTTAAAGCTTTCTCTCAGATAAAAAATGTCTGGGACCTGAGAGAAATGGCAAGACACTCTCAACTCTGTCCCAAAGTCTGAAGCCCTGCAGCGGTGGTCTGAGAGAGGGAACCAGAGGCAAGAACAAAAGGGGTCAGTTGGTAGACAAGTCTGCTGCAGGCAGGTGGCATGTGGCTGGGTGCTGGGGTGACTCTGTCTGAGTGTGGAAGTCAGCAGTCAGGACAGGTTTCTAAGACAGTGGTTCTCAAAGTATGGCCCCTGGACCAGTGGTTTCAGCAGCCCTGGACCTTGTGAGGCATGCAGGTTTCAGTCCCTTCCCTATACTTCTGGAACAGAAATCTCAGGATGTGGCCAAACAGAGTGATCTGTGATGAACACGCCTTCCAGGGGATTCTGATGCTCTAAGTCCAAGCGTGTCCCAGTGCACAGGTGTCGTCCCAGTGCACAGGTGTCATCCCAGTGCACAGGTGTGGCGGCTTCTCCAGCTCGTTCAGTACCACACAGTACCTCTCACCTTAGAAGGGGCTTTCAGTCATTTTTCCTCCCAATCTGAGACTGCTGTTCTTATGAAAACTCGCCACTTGTGACACGCACACTTGCCAAGGAGAGCAAATACATTTTACTTACGCTGCTTGAAGATTTCAAGGGCCCGCTTCAGGGTGCTAGAAAACAAGCACATGAATATGGACTTTCAGTTCTAGAAAGTGGCACACAATCTTATAACACCTGTGCATGCTTCTCTCTGTCTACACGATAATTGCAGACTACGTAGTCATTTCTTCCTCACATGCCTTCATTTCAGTTTCCTCCTTCTTACTCTTTTAACCCCAGGCACAAGCATCATGAGTTCTTCACTGTCCACCTAGGCAGAGCCAGATGCCAAATTTCTTAATGCTGTTTTCCCCCAGGATAATATAGACATTATGGTCCCTCTCACATAAGAAAACCAACCACTCTTAAAAGTATGGCAATTATAAGGATGACTACAAGCCAATAAAGGAACAGTTAAAACTCTGGCTCCTGATCACCTCCCTTTCTCATCCATTCACTAGTCATCACATTGGGTATAAACAGTGGGCCAGACGTGGTGTCAAATGTTGGTGATTCAGACATCACCCCAAACCTCAGAGTCTAATGGAGGAGGCAAACATGAAGCACACTGTGTTAATGTCGTAGTGCTCAATAACAAGCTACCACAACCTTAACAGCTTAAAACAATACACCTTTATTCTCTCGCAGTTTCTGTGGTAAGGTATTCAGTCACAGACTGCAGTCAAGGCGTTGGCCGGACTCCATCCACATCTGCAGATCTGACAGGGGAAGAATCTGCTTCTAGGCTCACTCAGTCTACAGTTAATCAACATCTTGTTCTCAGTAATAAAATACCTAAGAATGCTTTCCCTTTGATCGTATTTCCTATCAAGCTGCGTACTACCAGTGCCCATTATTCTGGGTCCTCTTTGTGTTCTAAACTTCCTGAGTTGGACATTACTATAATGTCTCTTTTTTATTTTTTAAAGAAAAGGTGCAGGTAGGCATGAGGTGAGTAGGCAGGTTGACAGGAAGAGAGAGGAGGAAGAAGCATCATTATTTTATTTTTTATTTAGTTGTTCATATTGGTTGCTTCCCCGCAGGCCCAGGATTCAAACCCAGGGGTCAGTGGTTGCCTCCTTTGGAGGTGATTGACTTAATGGCTGCTCCACCAGGGTGCCCCAACATAATGCGTTTATAGAGTGTTTTTCTACTAATTTTCTTCAAGGGGCATTGCATCATGAAATTATGTAGGTTTAAAGTAGACCTCATTGTAAATCAACACCTGTTGTCAGTACACTAACTTTATACCATCACCAGTCTAGTTCTTCCTCCTGCCCCTTCCCTTCTTGTAGCCACTAATTTGATTTTGTACAATAGAAGCACATTTTTGTTTGACTTAGCTCATTTGTTGGCTTTGTTTCTTTGTAGACCACATAGGAGTGAAATAATGTGACATCTGTCCTTTTCCTTCTGACTTATCTCTCTAAGCATGATTCCCACTGGGCTCATCCATGCTGTTCACATTCACCCACATTTGTCATTTTGTTTGCTCAGCATTTCTTTCTGCGCTTCATACCTTTCAGGCTGGATTATTTTCCCTCTTCCTGATGTATATGTCCATTACAAATTCCTTTGTTGAAGACCTGCTCATAGTTAATTCAATTTTGTTTATCTGGAAATATCTTTATTTTTTTCCTCTTGCAAAGTCATCTCTCTGCCAGGTTGATAGCTCTTTTCTCCTCACAGCGCTTTGAAGAGATGATTTCATAGTCTCTGGCTTCACTGTTGCTGTTGAAAGACCAGCTATGTCTAATAAATGGTCCTTCATAGGTAATTATTCTCTCTAGAGGCTCTTATTTTTATTTATTTTTTAGTATTTATTATAGTAACTTTTTTTACACTTGAGTAAAATATACTCATATGTGTGGGTTCCCCATATGCAGAGTTTCCCGATTCCTCAGATACATGTCAGCACATCCCGCCGTCCACCACATCACCAAGTGTTCTTCACCACTGTCCTGTGGGCTCTGCCACCACTTGCTCCCACCCCATCCTATTCCCCACTGGTAACCTCAGTTCTATTCCAAGTGTCCAAGGATTGGTTTTGTTTCCTCTGCTCCTTTCTTTTGTCTGTTTGCATTCCACCTGTGAGTGTGATCATCTGGTATCTCTTCTGTTGACTTATTTCAATGAGCATAATCCCCTCTAGAGCCATCCATGTTGATTAAATTGACAGGATTTCATCTCTTCTAAGGGCTGTGTAGTATTCCATCGTGTGTATGTACCACATCTTTATCTCTGGATGCTTTTAGGACTTATTCTTTATCTTGGATCTTACTTTCTTTGACTAGTCTGTGTATGGTAGTGAATTACTTTTTAATTTATTGTTATTGGGATTTCTTTTTCTTCCTGAATCTGAGAATTTGTGACTTCCATCAGTTCTGGAAAACTCTCAACCTCGGTCAATTCAAAAATTTCTTCTCATAAGGAAGAGTTTAGCCCTTCCTGCCTGATTCCTTGAGCTGGGACATCAATCTTCTCTTGGTTTTCAAACTTTTTGGCTTTCACTGAGTTATACCACCAGCTTTCCTGGGTGTCTAGATAGCAGACAGACGATTGTGGGACTTCCTCATAATAATCTCATCCATATATATCTGTCTGTGTGTATATAACACTCCTGGTTCTGCTTTTCTGGAGAAGCCCAATATAAGCATTTTTCCAATATCTATTGTAGACATGGAAGAACCTGACTCATAATTTCACAGCTTCCCTTTCTCCCTCTCTCTTTCAGCCCCGACTCCTCCTCCCTGGTCACTCCCCCTTGCCCGTGGTTTTTGTTCTTCCCCATTGTACTTGACTTCCTGTAAACTTCTCTCTGAGTGACCTGGTCCTATAAAGTTTCTTACTCATTGCTGCCTTCATGGAGGCAGATCTCACTGGCATCTCCAGCTTCTCAAGTAGGAATGGGATGGGGAATCCACAGCCCCTGTCACAACAGCACAGCCATCATGAGTCATTTAATGTGATAAGTTCTATCCTTTTTGCGAGTTGACCCCTCCTTTTTTTTTTAAGAGAAGAAGGAAAGGAGAAGAGGAAGAAGCATGTTTCTGAGGAAGAAAGGAAGATAAGGAAGCATTTTATTTATGTGGTTATTTGTTTGGTTGTTCCCCTGCCTCAGGCTGGTCTGAGAACCCTGGTCTCTGGGCTTTACACGGTTTACGCCCCAGAGGCAGTTTCAGCACCTGAACCATCAGGGTACACCCAGCCCCTTCTTTTATGCACTGTATTCAATTCATTGTTTAACCCCAAAGGGTTCTTATTATTCCCTGACTTTTATCACACAAATTGTTACAACATGTCTAGATGAAAAACACAACTACATATTCCCCTGTCTCAGCGATATGACAGAAAAGTGTCCATACCCAAACAAATGTCCCAGTGCTCCAGAAGAATGAGGGAGCATCATGAAAGTGGAGTTAGTACTGGATTCAGTGGGAAACAGAGATGGACATGCAGCAGGCACATATGGAAGTCTCTCTCTACAGTGAGCCACGGAGTTGAAAAGCCATCCTTACAGATACAAAATCTGCTCAGGGTCTAAGATTCTTCTCCCACCCTACATGACCCACTGAAGGGCCACTTAAGAGGAACAAATCCAATCTCCCTTTAGTTTGTCACTAGCTTCGCTGTCTCATGTCATCACTTCATTGCTATTCCCCATGCTCAGGACATGATACCACCGAAGGATCTCAACCCTGGGCGTAGTGGCCTGATGATGTCCACCCCTTCTTCTCCCATCGTTCTCCTTCACTGGGGGAGAGTCTATCACCCTTTCAGCAGCACTGCGGCCTTACACCCTAACAAAGCCCCTCAGAGGCCAGTTTTCAGTGCGGCCATTGAAGTGGAAAATCCTGCCCAGCCCATGAGAAAGCAGTCAAGCACTTTCATTTTGATCATCTTTCTAAACATCACCCCAAAGACAACAAAAACAGAAGTCACTGAAATGGCCTTTCACTGCAGCCCTGGAAATAAGGTTCCCAGGTCTCACATCCTATTGCATCTTCCTCTCTAAGGTATACACTTAGATGGAAAACTGACTTTCATCACAGAGCAGAAGAGAAAGGTGCTAGAGTTTATCTTAGGAAATTTGCTGCTATAAGTCAAATGTGTAAGAATCTAAGATATACCATGTTGGTATGTCTGTTAAATATCTTTTCCAAGAAGTACTATGTGAGAGAATATGGCTGTTTTACATCACATCACCTCAAAAGGCTTTAAATATCTTCCCAAATGGCTAATGATTTCTTGATGTTAAATAAACATGATTTGGGGCCAACTGATACACTAATCTTCTTTGAAATTATCTAAATCCTCCTTGAATGACAATAAAACTTACCTAAGTTTAGGCAGTTTTAACCTGTTAAAAAACTTATTCAAAAAATGAAACTAATCAAGCAGGAAATAAAGAAAACAATACTTAAATTTTAAAACAAAGTGACACAAAGGCTACTAATGAATTTATTTACATAATCACACAGAGAAAGTAAATATTTCAAATGGTCTTGGAACACAGCTGTTTCTAGTGGGCTGTGTTATACTGTAAGGTCAAAAGGAACTGTGGTCTAGCAGTTAAGCCCCTGGACATGGCCACATGCATCCCAGAGACCTAGGTTCAGACCCAGGGCCAAGGGCAGTGACCAATATTACAGCTAAAATTTTTTAAAAATTTAAATCCTTCAAAAAAAATGTAAGTAAAACCGTGTAATATTACATTAGAATTGGAACTATCAATGTAAACTCATGCTTTTAAAATCTGTCTCATGAAACAGTCTAGAAACTGCATTCTTATGACAATGATCAATGCTAGAACTCAGTTTCTTTTATTTTTTTTTTAAGGAAAGTTTCAGGCAGGAATGAAGGTGAGGAGGCAGGCAGGCAGGGAAAGGAGGAAGAAGCATTTATTGTATTTAGTTTGTTCATCATCTTGGTTGTTCCCCCGCCTGGGGACATGAACCCTGGTCCTCAGGAGGCACGTGAACTGCACCAGCCACTTAGCCACTAGGACACACCTTGAACTCAGTTTCATCTTACTCACTAAAAGGAATCAATTGAATTTGGAGAAATAACTGATTTCAGGTTTAAATCGAATGTGTTTTATTTTACATTAAAATATGACAATAATTGATACTATACGTTAAGTGTATGTATGTACATGGCTATTTTGATGGCGGATCATGTATTCCTTTTCACCAGAATAAAATAGTTTCTTGTGTATAATAAATTCTCCTTAAGTTTAAAAAAATGACAAGAAAATATGGTAAATGTGAATAGCTGTCAAATCTAGGTGACAGATATATAGCCATTTATTATGTTTGTCTTTTTCACTTTTCAGTATTTTTAAACTTTTCATTCAAAACATCAAAACTAAAATACAATACAATCAATAAATCATTAGACAAATTATCCTTGTACGAATGTCCTATCTCTGCGGTTTATGTAACTATTAATATTTTAAATATCTTCAATGTTGTCCTCCTCAATAATTTAGTACTTTGTGCCTTGGATGTGTGTGTGTGTGTGTGTGTGTGTGTGTGTGTGTGTGTGTGTGTGTGTGTGTTAGAAGCAAGAAAGAAGAAAGACGAAGAAGGCCATGTCTTGTCTGCCCCCTTAGGAAATGAGGGGGCTCAGACCTCAAGACGCCTCCACAGCTGTCTGCATCACAACCAAAGCAGTATACAGGTCAGTGTGTGACATGATTGAGTCTGCAGAGACCTGCAAAGACCTGCCTTGATGATTCCTCCCAGACCTCCCCTCACATGGTTCACTGGAGCTGGAATTGAGAAATTTCCATATGAGTAGGACCAGCTATATAATATGTGAGGTCCTTGACAAAATGAAAGTGTAGCACCCTGGTTCATAAATTATTAAGAACTTCAAAATGGAGCTTTGAATTGTGAGATCCTGTATGACTGCCCATGAAACCAGTCCTGTATACAAGGGAGTGTGATCCTTAAGGTAGAAATGTCCTGGTCATTGATGAATCCTCAGAATATGCAATGACTGAGGGCAGAATAAATCATTGTGGTGCAGAAAACTCACCTTGGTGGTAAGAACTATAATGCTGTAAAGACAGTCTCACTGTTATCACAACCTATCTATGTGTACACATGTGCAGCAGATCTTCTATTAAATGTCTAATATAAAAATACATATAGTATAATCCTACCTATGAAAAAGTATGCATAGAAAAGGGCTTCCAGGAAAAATCTAGAAAGTATTAATGAGTTGTGACTTCATAGCTCATTTTAGCCTTCTTTCTACTTTTTTATATTTTCCACAAGTAGAAATAAAAAAAAACCAAAAAACACTATTCATGTTTCTTTCACCCAGCACACTTCACTCTGCCGGTCAGTTCTGTCTGAAGGGCTGGGGGCTCCCGGGCACAATTAGCCGATATGGAAGCAGAAAAGAGACCAGGCACTTACTTGATCTCAGACTGTCCACAGGGCTTCTTCCTCACGAGACTGAGCAGATCTTTGCCATATTTCTCTTCAATCGACGCCCTAATGGGAACAGAAGAGAGGGCTGTGAGTCTTTCTCAAGGCTGTTTTTTAGACACATGGTACTTCCCTTGAAGATGAACTGCACTTTTGACAGAAGCATCTCAGATGTAGTAAGATCCTCTAAAACACAAAATTTCCTCCATATGACAGGGAGGAATTGCAAAAGGCAGAGCTTTCATCTTTAAGGTAGTCTTCTCCAGCTAGAAGTACCAATCTAAGACAGCAAAACTGGCCATGGTCCCTGACCAGCACAGGCTCATGCACTATGGATGACTTTCAAGGAGGCTATATATGTGTTTATATATACATATATAGCATATCAATCCTATTGAACACATATATCTTCCTAAGTATACATGTGTGTATGTATAATATATGTGTATGTAATATATTTTATATTATATTAACATACAATTATACACCAATATAACATACATAGACACAGATATCGTCCTTGGATATACATTAACATACATAATGTTAATTGAATTACTATACTAGTATGCATATATACAATATATATTAATATATCTCTTCATTGCATTCATATACAATGTATTACAGATATGCATATTAGAAAGGAGTAAGAAATATTTCCATCAAATGCCATACTCCTGAGCCCCAATTCTCCTCCCATTTTCTCTAAGAGTACTCTTAACATCCTACAAAATTCCTCATTCACAGTCCATTCAAAGACACAAATAGACGGTACTAAAAAGAGGGAAATTTCCGAATATAAAGTCTGCAGCTGGCATATCTCATAAAACCCACCAGTTGTTGCTCAGTGTAGCACAGGTTTTTTCCTTCCTCCTGTGGTCCTTTGTCACTATCTCCAATTAGTGTCCTAGTCCCCACCTTATCTAAACCATATATTCAGTTGTGGGGTTTTAGGTCCATCTACCCTGCTTTCTTCAAATAAAGAAAATATACAAGCAATAAATGAATACATTTTCACTGCAAAAGAATCAAACAACAGAAAATCACATGGACTAAAACACGAACGCCACTCTTCTGCTCTTCCCCAACCCCACACCGCTCCCCTGGGGTAGCCACCATTAAACCTGGGAGGTATCTTTCCAGTCCTTTCTCTCTGCATTTACATAACTATCCCTCACATGTACACATATGCATAACGTGTTATAGATACATCATTGTGTTCATTCTATTATCTGTTGTTCTTTTTTCACCTAGCAATAAATCATACAGAACTTTCCTTGGGATTTTGATAGGGACTGCACTGAATCTGCATATTGTTTTAGGTAAAATGGACTTTGTTTAACTGTGTGGATTCTTCCAGTCCACAAACATGAGATATCTTTCCATGTCTGCATCTTCTTCAATTTCTTCCCACAATGCCTTAGTTTTCAATGTACTGATATTTTGTAGAATTTTCTTTACCAGTCCACGCAAACCCACCATGTTTACAGTACAGAGCTTCCCAGAGTTCAGGGTATCCCTATGTTTCCAGTTTTTCATTTCTGCCAAAAAAATAAAAAAGCCTAAATGCACATCCTTGGACAGATAATTATGAGCATTTGAGTGTTCCTCCAGGATAGAACTTCTGAGAAAGTGCATTTACTAGATCATAATCAAAGAGGCATAGATTAAAAACTTTGAAAAAGTACCAAATTGTCCTTCAACAAAAGCCTTTTCAGTTCATACTTCACCAAAAATATGTAAGAATTCCCATTCCCAGAAACCCTCATTCACACTGAATATTAACAATCTTCTCTTTTTTCAGTATTTTAAGGAAGGAAATGAGGGAAGAAGGAAAGGAGAGAAGAAAGAAGCATCTTTATTTTATTTTGGTTTTTCACCCCAGCCGCAGCTGAGGACCCAGTCTTTGGGCTGTGTATGGTGCGCATACCAGCATCTCAGCCACTGAGCCACAAAGGCACACCCCTAACGCTCCTTTTTAAATCTTACCTGTCTGGGAGAGAGGTACAACAACAATGAAAATTCTCATTTTAATTTGCATTTCCCTGACTTCTGGTGTAGCTGTACATCATTTTATGTTTACTGGACATTTGAAGATCTTGCTACCTGTTCATATTATTCTAAATTTTTAACTGAGTGTGTTGCTATTTTTCCAATTATTTGGTAGAAGTCCCTTATATATTATGAATGTTAATACTTAGTCTTACATATATTACAAAATTGTTCCCACTCTGTCATCTGTCTTTTCTACATAATTACTTTGTCCATTTTACTAAAGTGAAATATGTCCATTACTCAGAAAAAGAAGCAAAAAAGAAAAGTACAAGGAAGCAAGGAGCAAACTGCCCAAAATTCTACCAACTAAAAATTTTTAGTATTAACAGTTGATAATGACTGTAATGAACATTTTTAATACAGGTATATAAAGAGGATGGGTGAGCAGATAAGACAAAAATAATTTTAGAAGAATGAAATGAGGCACGCCCTGGTGGAGCAGCGGTTTGGTCAGACGCCTTCAGCCAAGAGCACATTCCGGGTTCACGGAGGAACAACCAGGATGTACACCTGAGTAAAATAAAGCGCTTCTTCCTCCTCTCTCTCCTGCCTTCCTGCCTGTGCTTGCCCTCATTCCTGCCTGCCCCTTTCTTGTAAAACAGAAATGAAAGAATGAAATGATACTCTACATGCTATTTAAAACGAGTACTCACCTTGATTTTATTTGAATTTCACAGAAGAAACTGAAACTGAAATGAAGTCAAGGAATTGCTGAATTTCAAATAATGATTTCTTTGAACAGGAAAAATGAGTTATTAAAAGATCTTTCTGAGGTTAAAAAGTTTATGGAAGTATCTAGATTGAGACTTGAAGATATTTTAACTTCTTGCTTCAATTTTAAACATTTGTAGATATCACAACACACTGAAAAGATGAGACGATCAGTGCTGTTGTATTTCCACTTCTTTAAATTGTTGTTATTTTTCCTTCATTTGTGTTTCTAACACATGCTATTCTCCGATCATAATTCTCCCAGTTGTTTAGCTTTAACTATCTATTAAAATGAGTCTGACTCTCACTACCATTCCTGTTACCACAGCTTACTTCTCCCTCACGTCTGTATTCTGGTTCATTTCTTTTTCACCACTTTGTGACATTTTGCCCAAAAGCACAGGGCGAGTTGAGAGGAGGCCAGCATTTTCTGAGTTCTTTCATACTTGAGACCATTTATCTTGGGTGTCATATCTAAATGACAACTTTGCTGGTGAAATCGTATTAGCCTTAAGCTTCCCCTCCAAACTCAACCGTCACTGAAGAGAAAAGCCAGTGGCCGTCCTGATTCTCTCTCTGCCCATCCCTGTTAGGGAAATTGTTTTCTTTTTACCTTCTTGGACACTTGAAGAATTCTTTCCTTCATTCATTAACTTTACCAGGATGGCTGTCAATGCTGATTCTTATGTAATCATAATCAATATTGATTGCTGTGTATCAGCATTTCCTGGTTCATGCTGTGCCCTTAATATCATTTTAGTTTTCAACTCATAAAACTTTTCCTGAATTGGATCTCCGAATACTCTCATTGTTCCCTTTGGTAAATGGGATCATTTACGTAGATGTTGGATTGGCTTTGTCGATCTTTTCTTTAGTTATGGGCCCGGATCTTTCACCATGTTTGACTTCATATTGCCCTCCCTCCACCCCTCTTTTTATTTCTTTCCTCCTTCCCTCCTTTGTCGCTGCCGTGGTTGTTGCTGAGGGACTGTGGCATGGCTGCTTTGTCATTTGTGTTCATCTTGGTCCTGGCACTGTGGGCGTCCGTCTCTGTTTGCTCTGAGACCATGAAAGTACATTTTTCTTCCTGCCCTTCTGAGCTTGTACAGGGCTTCCCCTCAGAACTAGTCTGAGCAGGAAGCCTGATGCCTCTCGGGCTTCAACGCTGGAGCACTATTTCTAAAGGTTTTGTCGGCTCCTGACAATGTAAAGTGAAGCATACCTGAAAGTGACTCTAGCTGTAAGAAAGGATGCCATTTAACTCCCTGAAAACTATTTCCAGCTTTCTGAAGCTCTGGTCACTCTAAATTAAATTCTATGATTCTTTACAAGAAACATTTCATGTTTTACATGTAAAAATATGTTAAGGCCATTTTCATCTAATATACATATATATACATATGTGTGTGTATAACATGCATGCATTTTATTCTTTCAGAATTAGATCCATTAAGATTTCTTGATCCAAACCATAAAATATAGGCATACTCTGGTGGAGCAGCAGTTGGACACACCCCACATACATCCCAAGGACCCAGGTTTGTACCCTGGAATCAAGGGGAAAAACTAAGATGCGCAACTAAATAAAATAAATGACATTCGTCTTCCTCCTTTCTTTTCCTGTTTGCCTGCCTCTGCTCATCTTCATTCCTGCCTGTACCTTTCCTTTGAAAAAATAAAATACATAGAAGAAAATATAGGCAATATATTCATGATATTAGCCTTAAATATGCCTCTTTGGGAACTTGACTTCAACAGCATGGAAAACAAAAAATAAATAAATAAACTAATGGGACTACATCAAACCAAAAAGCTTCTACACAGCAAAAGAAAATATCAGAACAAAAAGACAGCCAACTGAATGCAAAAAAGGAATTTGTACAGCATAAATCTGATCAGGGGTTAATACAGGTATACAAAGAACTCATATAACTCAACAGCAGAAAAACAACCAGATCTAAAAATAAACAAAGGATTTAAGCAGACATTTTTTTTACAGGAGAGATACAGATGGCCAAGAAACAGCTGAAACAATGCTCATATCACTTATCATGAGGGAAATGCAAATCAAACTCAATGAGTAACCTCATAGCTGTGAGAATAGCAAATATCAAAAAGACTACGAACAAGTATTGGTGAGAACAGGAAGGAATGAGAATGTGAATTGGTGAAGTCATTTTGGAAACCAGTATGGCTAGTCCTCAAGAAACCAAAAATAGAACTACTGTATTATCCAGCAATCCCAGTTCTGGGTATCTGTCCAAAGAACAAGAATCTTTCATTCAAAGACATGGATGTACCCATATCTTTATTGCAGCATTATTTATAATAGCTACATTATGGAGTCAAGCTCAGGACTCATTGACAGATGATTGGATGAATAAAGTGCAGTGCAGATATAGACAGATAGCTAGATAATGGAATACTACTTGCAAAGATGTATTTTTTAAAGATAACATTTTCCTATTTGCAGCAAAATGAAAGAAACTCAAAGGGATTTGACTAAGTCAAATAAGTCAGAAGGAGGACAAATACTGGATGATTTCACCTATATATGAAATGCAAAGAAAGAAAGCAAATGAATGAATAACACAAACTTAACATAAACCGTGGACTTAGACAACAAAACTGTGGTTACTAGTAGAGATGTGGTTTGAGGGTGTGGGGGCTGGAGCAGGGGAACAGGAGGCGGTGACAGGGCTTTTCTTTTTCATTATTTGCTTAATAAAAACTTTTAAAGTTTTCTCCATAATCTTTGTGGTTTCCAGGAAGAGAAGTTACTCAATCTAATGTCACCCGATTCTAATGCTAAGACATCATGAATCTAAACACATTAGGCAGCATGTGATCTGCACGAAAGCGCGAGAACCCCGAAAGCACTGAGCTCCAGCAGACACAGTGGCTGCGACATTACACTGCAAACTCGTGAAGTTAGGGCACAACCACAAGACTGAGAAGGTGTTTCTCCAGCAAATGGGAAGCAGTGGGGTCCAGGGGCCTCCCGCCAATGAAGAAATCACTAGGACTTCGTAAAAATCACCCTTGAATAGTAGGCCTTATCTACATCACACTCCTACTACCTGCTTAATAGTTTTGTCTCATATTCATCAGTTTCTCATTTATTGAATATTCACTATGTGCCAGGCATCATGTCAGAAGAAGAGAGACATGTCTGAAACACAGAAGCTCTTAGAAGAGCTCCTAATCTGATCGGGGAGAAAGACGTAAACCCATAATTTCAGTTTACTTCCTTGTAACAAAGGCCATCATGAAAATGCACAAAATAGCACAGGAAGCAGAGGAGGGACTACTCCGCCTCCTAGCACTTAGCTGGCACACTTGCTTCACAAAACTCCCTTGAAAACTTCAGCTCACTTATACCAATATATTCGAAGTCCACACCAGGAAAAATCCACATGCCATTTCTTCTTGAAAGACCCACAGCAAAGTATCTCATGGCAAAGTACACAACCAAAAACAAAAACAAAGCAAGGAAGGGAGGAAAGGGAAGAGGGATTTATGAAGTCAAAACAGCAAAACAGAGCCCATCAGATTTGAGCTTTTCTGCAGACTCTCAAAGCAGGAGGACCCTCAATCCAGCATTCCATGGAGCCCCAATGTCAGAATGAGTATATAAGGTGAAATCCTCTTGCCATAAAACCTGACACTTATTTTACGCATATTTACTGTGTATGCCAACGATAACACCTCCACTGAATCACAGATTCCCAGAGAAGAACCACACTGGTAGATCTAGAGGGGCTCTTACAATGCATCTAGTACATCACCTTCATTTTACAAAGGAGGAAGCTGACAGCGAGGAAGGACCTAGCCCTTGACTGACAGAACCACTGAGGCAGCCAGGATGAGAGGAGCCAGGGTTGCCTGGATTTTCAGCCAAGTGCTCTACTTGCCTACAGGGCTCAGCTTCCATTCTACTGGGTGAAGGTAGTGGGTAGAACTGTGACCTCCTGCTCCCCACCACCCCAAAAATGTTGAAGTCATAATCCTCAGTATCTCCGAATATGACACTCTTTGGAAATGGGATCATTGCAGATGTAATTAGTTGAGGTCACACTGGAACAGGATGTGCCCTTGATCCGATAATGACTGATGTCTTTATGAGAAGATGATGTGAAGACACAAATGTCACGTGATGATGGAGAAGAATGGAGTCAGCAACTGCAAATCAAGAGTTGCTAGAAGCCGAGAAAGATCGAGAACAGACAGAAAACACAGAGGAAGACACAGGCATTCTCTCCTAGAGCCTTCAAGAGAGCAGGATGCTGCAGACATCTTAATTTGGAGCTTCTGGCCTCCAGAACAACGGAGAATAAATTTATGCTGTTCTAAGCCACAACATTTGTGGTAATTTTTTATGTATTTGGATGGCAATCTGCCATGAATGCATGAAACAGGAATAAAAGGGAGGGAGAGATCATCGCTGCACTGGGGACAAGCTCATTCCCCAGAGAGCCATCTGCCCATCTAGAACTGACGAGTGATAAACACAGGGTATGTGTGAGATGTCCCGGGAGCTGCTCTCGATTCTGTCGCCTTCTAGGTTCCCTTGGCAAATTACTTAGCCATTCATCTATAAAGCTACACTTTCTGCAAAGAAAACGGAAATAGCAATACCTCGTGTGATGGGTGTGTGTCAAGGGAGGATATTTCAAAGGGACCTGCAAACCCCCATGTTACAGTTGCAGAGATGCTGAGGCAAAGCTCCCAGGAAAGACAGAACAAATGCCAGCTGTGTGGCTACCATTGTGTAACGACTCAGATGTGGCTGCAGTTGCATCATCTAGACCATCATTATGCCTTTCCAGCTGGTGGAAAAGTCAATGAGGCAACTTTATAACTTACTGGTGGAACTGTAATTGGCACTCTGCTGTAACTGCGGTTCCTCTGCTGTGCTATGTTTTGCAGTGATACAGTAAGGCATCTAGGGCAGGTATGGACTCAATATAAAGCATGAATTGAGAAATGGCCCAGTAGCAGCAATATCGAGGCAAGAAAAAACAACATCCCTGTTCACCAGAGCCTCACATGGCACAAGAACTTGCATTCAGGTGGCTATACTGTCCGCCCCGTAAATGGATGAATAGATTACTCCAGTCTGTCTGAGTATAATGAAGGAAAAGGCTACTTCCTAGTTTCCATAACGGTAGTCACACGTGCCATGTAGGGCACAGATCTGGCTTCCCTCTGGGGACAGAGAGGGGTTGGCAGCTCATCCTGGAGACGGTGTCTCCTCCTTCCCCTTGTTGTTCCCTGGGCGTGCTGAGCTGCCAGACACTCCAGAGAGGCCCATGGTAGCCTCTGACCCATGGGGAAGGGACCTTCCTAACACTATCACGCCAGATGTAAGACATGCTGAGCCACGCATCATATAAAACTTTATAAATGCATGTGAGCTACACTTGTGAATTCAAAATAACATAACAGAATGCTGTTATCTTGGCCCCTGTGTTTGTGTGTGTTTTATACCTACCCTATAAATTCCTCAAGGCCCAGGAGTCCACGTGAAATTACATCAGCTCAGTAAAATAATACTCTAGGCCCAAGGAGCGAGTTGCAGTAATATTAGTCGTGATGCGGACTCCACACACCAACTCTCAGGTTCCATGTGCACCCTTACTTATGAGACAAGCCTGAAGTCTGAAGAAAGCTACTCTGCTCCACATGAATTATCCCTGAAAGGGACCCAGAGGGGACATACAACCCAAGTGACAGCAGTCTCCTTCCAGTGAGCACACTACCAAGAAAGGAAGTCCGAAACCCAGGCAGACCACTTGCTCAGAGGCCTCAAACTCCTCCCCCAGGGCACCGGTGTGTGACACTGATCTAATGCTGGTAAGTTCTCTCCCCAAATCGGAGAGCATGGGACTGGTATATTTTGCTATTGAGAAAAATGACATATATTAGAAATACTATCTAAATATTTAGGAATTTTAATCTTGCATGGATTTCCTCTTCACTCCTATATACTTATGTGAAATATGTGAAAATTATGATCTTAGCTCTTGGGTTCTTTTTGGGATAGTATTTTACAAACTGTGGGCCATGACCCAAATGTGAACCACAAATCAATTCAAATGGGCTTAATTAAATAGAACGGAGAATTAAATAAAATAACAGGGCAGTAATGTTCTCTTAAACTTTTTTTATGCATGTGTTTTATGCAGGTGGCAGGGTAAAATGTATTTCTCAGCTGAGCGATATATGTTAAAAAGCACTACTTTAAACTACCATCCCCACTGCTCCAGAGGACCCTTGGGTGGGTTTCCTAGGCAGCAGAAGCCTCAGCCATCGGCCAACACCTCTTTCACTTTTGGACACATGGTAAGGCTATTTCATTCACAGGAAAAGATGCATAAAACCTGTAACTGGAGGAGGAAGACAAAACAAAATGCAAGGGATATTCTGCAGTCTATATCCTTCACAGATGTGAAATCCTTGTTTGTTGGTGACTCTTTCAGAGCTCTGTTAAGAAAGGAGGACGCCCACCTCCAGGTCTCGTCAAGGAGGAAAAGCTTAAAGTGGTGTCTTCACCATCCACAGCATGGGAAGAAGAGAGGCCTTTCCTCCAAGGAGGAGTGGCCATGACCAACTCCACAGAGCCTGGCAGTGGAGAGACCTCTCTGAGCACCCCCCGGAATGCTCCAGCTGTCCCCCCAACCTCCCACAGTTCAGGGCTGAGGCCTCGCCATCCAAGGGCAGACAGCTCGTGCGAGCTCCCCACTACCTAACGCTCTCTTGAGTAGAAAATAAGGAGAACTTGGTGGCTCTGGTCCCCAAGTTATGAGTCTTTCACGTGCTGCCTTACAAACAGTGCCATCAACTAGTAGGGAGCGTGGCAAAACAAACAAACAAAAACAACCTAAAACCGTCCTTTAGCCAGAATTACTGGGAACGGAGCATTCTGGATGAGTAAGATTGCCCGTAAAACTAACTTACCCCCTTAATGATGGAAATGTTTTTAATCACATTCATCAAAAACAGAAAAGAAAATCCTCCAAACCACGCTAGCCCCCTGCCAACTGCTACCAACCCTGCTGGGCCCGACCCTGCATCCTCCTTACTGCCCCGACCCCAGGGGTATCCGCAGCAGGGTCTACCCCCTCTTACCACCTGGGCCATGCTTATCTCCCTCTCCACACCTGTGCACCTACAGACACCTACCAAATCCATCTCACCCTCGGAGGGACGCCACAGGCTCTCCTCCATGAAGTTGTCCCCTTTTTTATTCATCCTCCCCAATTTCTCTCCCATAAGGTCTTTCTGCATTATGTGCGCCGCACACGTGGTGTTTTATTCGACAGGTTTCCCCTGATATCCAAAAGAAGGGTGTTCCTGTCAAGCCTTCCCTAAGTCTAAATGGCGTAACACAAATCATTTGCCATTTATCTGTAGGGAAACATTTTTGAACATTTCCAGACCCCCCCAAAATAACCTCCAAACAACTCATAAAGCCTCAAATAACATTCACACATCATAACATATGACAAAAG
The DNA here is from genome assembly GCA_004363575.1 of Solenodon paradoxus. Lineage (NCBI taxonomy): Eukaryota > Metazoa > Chordata > Mammalia > Eulipotyphla > Solenodontidae > Solenodon > Solenodon paradoxus. The sequence goes on from RJWH01001858.1 coordinate 145,346, forward strand.
CAGGAATGACATGATCACTGCACACATGTAGAAAGCAGATCCTGGGGTCACTCTCACTGCTCGGGGCATCACTAACTCTAGAACAGCTGCAAAACCCATGCTGAGTGTGATTTTTGTTTTTCATGTTTTGTCCTGAAAGCAAAATTCCTCTTTGGGCTTTTTTTTTTTTTTTTGGTTGTCAAAAACAAATACTCATGTAGATCTTTTGGAAAAGTTAAGTGACATAACTGAACTTTCAAAAAGTGGGGTGTTTCTGGATTTTGTTGGTTGTTTCACTCGTGAATCTCCGCTGCCAAACTAGTTTCTAGGACTCCGGGACAGATATCACTTACTTCTTGGGTATCACTCCATAACCTAGAGCAGAGGCTCTCGTGAACCATTAAAAACAGAAAGCACTCAGTCGTTCCTTGTCTGTGTGGGAGCAGACTGCTCCCTCTGCGTGCAGAGAGGAGACCCATGTACCTTTCTTTTAAAAAGTCTTCAAACTCTTTGCAGTTCTTGCGGCCATTGTTCAGGTGCTGGACGATGCTGTCGTAGCCGGCGGTGCTGAGGATGTCCGAACTCTGGGGAAAGACAGCACTGCGTCAGACCAGGAACAGAGAGGACAGCAGCCAGGGGCCTGACCAGTGCCAGGCGGACACTGGGGATCCCAGTAATGGAAAGTTTCTGAAACACTTTACCTCCAAGACTTACGTGACTAAGAAATTAGAAATAGGAGAAGTAAGACACATGCAGACTGTGGAAGAGTTTTTTAAATGATGAAACTGAGTGGCCACGAAACAGGAAGTGGCGGAGGATTGAGAGGATGAATGAAGGAATGGGGTCCCTCTTGAGCCCTCCCTGTGACCTAAGGCAGACCAGGGCGCCCCCCTCCCGCCAGCTACATGGGCTCCTTCACCCTGCCAAGTGGTCCATTTTCACCAGGGGCTATAAAATGGTCCCTTGGAGCAGCAGTTAGGTCAACTGGCTCCGAAGGAGCACAGGCCACCAACCCCTGAGTTTGAGTCCCAGGTTTGGGGGAAACAACCAATATGAACAACTAAAACTAAAAACATAAAATGCTTCCTCCTTCTTGCTCTTCCTGCCTGCCTCCTCGCCTTCACTCGTACCTGCACCTTTCCTTTAAAACAAAAAATGCTCACTTGGTCCTTAGACTTGTCGCAGAGCTTGACCCTGACATCTCTTCCCACAGCCAGTAAGTCTGAGGGTCGAAGGTGTTGCTGTAGGAAGCTCTGGAGCTAGGCCCCACGAGGGGGCGTGAGGACCCAGTTTTCCACCAGAAAGCATGGGGGGGGGGGTCCCACAGCCAGCCTGTTCCACAGGCTCATTGACCCTAATTTGGGGGAAAATAATTTTTGTAATTAACAGTTTATTCCTATTTTATTCTACAATGTTCTCTGGGGCTGGAGGAAGCTGCCGTTGTCTCTGAAAACAGCCCCAAGGGCAATACATTAAAAACAACAAAGTCCCCTCAGCTTTCTCAAACCAAAAGATCAGAGGCTCTAAAGGATACTCAAGTGTCCCCTCTTGAGGCTGGTCCCCTGGAGTCTACTCCCAAACACATAAGGAAGCTGTCTAATTCAGACTCCAGGACCTCGGGGAGGGTGTGCCTCAGGGAGGTTGAACCCCCCGACCCAGCCCGTCACAATGAAACCACTATCCCTTCCCAGGCTCCCATCTGTACAAGAAGGCACAATTCTGTTACTGAGTCAATCGAGGGACACCTGGGGACACTTTTCTACTCAGCCCTCGACACTGCAGAATGCAGAATTACTCTCTTCCATTTGCTGCCATTCATGCTGGCCTGGCTGAGCAGACAGGGGTCCCAGAGCAACCCAGCAGGACCATGGCTGAGGTTGATTCCACTATAGCATTTGGAAAGTGACTGGTCAGAGTTCACACTGCATTTGAAACAATGGGCTACTGAGTAATAAATTCTACAGGTGGGCATGTAAATAAATCAAAGCTAGAAATATATCGGGATGTTGTTAGAGCACAGGTCTAGGCCTTGCAAAGTCTAAAGAAGAACCTCCATCAAAGCTTCACTCCACCACCACCTCCACCAGACACACTCATCTTGCTGCCCCCAGAAGTGCAATGCTCAGTGGTAACTCTCAGTGGATGTTTACGTCATCCCCTCGGGAGTCCCCCTCAAAACCCAGCTTTTCTGGAAGCATTCAACTTCTGAATGCATTGTGGGATATCACTCATGTGAGGATGTTACCATCCTTACCACTGCAAGTGCCTTCAGCTTCTTCCAAGGCTTGACTCACACACACACACCCATACGTACACACACACACAGCCTAGGACACTACGTTAGTGTTATGCACACCGGAGGTCTGTAATAAAATTCTGTCTGATGAAAATGCCTATTATATTCCCAGCTAGATACATCAGAAGAGAACAATGAAAACCACTCCTGCCGGAATGAATACATGAATGTGTACAAAGGATCAGTGTCAAAGCTGGTTTGTAGACGGAAGTGTTTCCCTTTTCTCCGAGAAAAATACTTGGGTTCTCTGTCTAATGATTTCATTTGGAAAAGGTAGTTCTCTCTCTCTTAATTAAGGGTGTAAACACTCTTTGAGGCAGACAGGGAGGGTGGAGTGAGATCTAGGTTTCCTGGAAACAGACCAAAACACCAGGCCTCCTGGCTTCCACCCTAAAAAAAAACCAGAATTACCACTTCAGAGGAGTGACTGGGCTATGGAAGCAACCAAGAAAGGAAATCCCCAAGATAAAACAAAGGGTGTCACACGTGAAATCCCAACTGGAGGATTTGACCTGCAAACACTTCTCTATGCTATCTGAAAGCACAGGAGGTAAGCTCTCACTGGCAGAAATCAGGAGGGTCAACTAGGAGAGAGATGACCTGAGCACTAAAATGGCATCCAGATGTGCCATCAGAAGTGAGTGTGCCAAACCCATAAACCCAATATTCTTGGCTTGATAATCAGAGGCCTCTACACAATACTGCCAATGTCTTTCCCCCAGCTTTTCCCACACTGGTCTCTGTGACGATATGCATTTCTACCCCAGGACCTTCGCACAAGCTTTTCTCACTGTGGAAATGGCATCTCCTACCTCTTCACTTAAATCCCACGTCTACTTCAGGGCCAGATTGGAACTGGCCCATTTCCTCTCTGAAGTCTTCAGATAATTCATCCTATAAATTCCCTCTCCTTCGGAAAGCGTAGAGAGCTTAATGCCCATTCTTCTCAACTGACTCGTATTATATATGATTTTGTGTCATTAGCTTACATTTTTTTAAAAACCTAGGTAAATTCTTAATGAGAATTTGGATTCTACCTACACTTTATCACTCACAATAGCTTCCATGCTAATGGTCCTTTAAAAATACCTGTTTTGTATATCAACTATAGACATGGTTCTAAAAATGTTACTTAAGATAGTGTTCGCTTTGCAACAATATAAATGAAGCTAGAAGGAATTATGCTTAGTGAGATAAGTCAGAAAGAAAAATACAGAATTGTATGATTTTCATCCATACCTGCTATAGAAACCAAAAAACACATGAACAAAATAAACAAAAATAGATTTTGAGTCTCTAAGACTAAATTAGTAGTTACTAGAAGGAAATGGGGAAGGGAAAAGAGCAAATCAGGTAGAAGGGGGTCAATGTTTTAGGGAAGGTGCATGCAGGAGTGAAGGAGAGTAGACAAGCAGGCAGGCAGAGAGAGGAGTAGCATTTTATCTTATTTTCATTGAGTTGTTCGCACTGGTTGTTTCTCCCTGGACCCAGTACTCAAACCCAGGGGTATGTGTCCTGTGTCCTTACAAGGTGATTGACCTAACCCCACTGCCACACCAGGATGCACCAAAAGGGGTCACTTAAGGATAGAACTGAATTGTTCGTGATAAACTTAATTTATTATATAGATGTTGATTTGAAATGATGCATATCTTAAGCTTACATAATTTTACAATGTAATGTTCTGTGAATTAAAACAACAACAAACTCCAAGCAGAGAGAGAGAGAAAGAGACTGTGTTCTTGCAATCAGAGACCCTATGCTTCTTCATTTAAGGCACCAATAAAAGACACATACATAAAACAACTGTGAAACCACAGGAAACTAAGAGATTGAAATAGGATCTAAGAATATACAGAGCAAATGTGAGGTAGGAAAAAGATAACACGTTAGGGTCAGCAGAGAAGAAATAAGATTTAAACTGATTCTTTTAAAATGACTAAGATTCACATGAGTAATCAGAACATAATTCAAAACAACTGATAGGAAAGAAGACAACACATCAAACATTTGTGACATGCAACAAAATGGTGTCACAGGGAAATTCAGAGCTCCAAATGTTATTAGAAAATGAAAAAAAAAAGGTTTTAAAATCAATAAACTGAAATTCCACTTTTTGGAGGTCAAAAAAGAACAAATGAAGCCCAGGGTCAGTAGAAAGAAGGAAAGAAAAACAGTGGCGCACGATGGAATAGAAATGAACAAGCAATATAAAAAAATTAACAAAACCAAAACTTAGTAGAGAGTTTAATAAAATCAATAAACCCATAGCTGCATTGATCAAAAAGAGAAAAAGAAGGAGTCCAATTACTAGTGTCCTCAATTTGACAAAAGTCCTACAACTAACAACCGATTATTAGTGAAAGACTGAATACTTTCCTTCTAATAAAGAGAAAATACAAAAAATAAAGTGCATATTTATGGGAAAGGGAAAAGTAAGAATACCTTTATTTGCAGGAAACCTAGCTGTATACATAGAAAATCCTAAGAAATTTACCAAAAAAGTTTTTTAGACTAAATAAGCTTAACAAGTTTGCAGTATACAAGGTCAATATAGAAATAGCAACTGCATTGGTACATACTAGCAAGAAAAAAATGTTAATATCATGTACAATGGCATGAAAGATATAAAATATTCAGGAGTAAATAAAAGATTTCTTCACTAAAAATTGCAAAACATTATGAAATAAATGAAAGAATATCTCATTGAAAGCAGACATCATACACCATGTTTGTGGACTGAGAGACTACTATTGCTGAAAGGTGAAATTTTGGGTGTGCCTTGGTGGTGTAGTGGTTAGGTCCGCTGCCTCTTGCCAGCACAAGACAGGTACATCCCAAGAATCGAGGTTCCCACCCCAAGGCTGAGGGCCACAACCAAGACGTACAACTAATAAAATAAAGTGTTTCCTCCTCTCCCTTCCTGGCTCCCTCCCTACCTACCTACTCATCTTCATTCCTACCTGTGCCTTTCCTTTTTAAAAAAATGTGAATTTTCTCCAAATTGATGTACAGGTTCAACATAATCCCATCAAGATCCCAAAAGTCTCTTCTGCAGAAATGTGCAAGTTATCCTAAAATGTATGTGTAATTACAAAAGACCTCAAACAGGCAAAATAAGACATTTTTTAAAGAGGAGCAAAGCTGAAAATTTACATCACCAGACTTCAAAACTGTCTATGAAGCTATAATAATCAAAACAGTACAGTATGAATCTAGGATAGGTAAGCAGATCAATGGAACAGAATAGAATCCAGAAACTGACTTTCAGTGAAGATACCAAAGCTAATGTATCTCTAAAAGTGGTCCAGTAGGTGTGCCCTCGTGAAGTAGTGGTTGGGTGCAGTCCACACACACATCCCAAGGTCTGGGGTTTGCTATTCAATGGAGAGAGAAGAGTCCTGTCAACAAACAGTCCAGGAACAAATGCACTAAGTCTCGGGAGAAGAGCCTCAGCCTGCCCCTCACATAGTACACAAAAATGAACTTGAGATCAGTCACAGGCTCAAATGCAAGAATAGATAACAAAGCTTCCCAAAGAAAATATAGGAAAACACCTTTGAGGTGGGAAATAATTTCTTAGAGATGATTCAAAAAATATGAAGAACAGAAGAAAAATACTGAAAAACTGAACCACATCAAAATATATAACCTCTGCTCATTGAAGAGATTATTAACAAAATTAAATGACAAAGCCACAAGTTGTGAAAAAGTCTGTCTGTCAAAGGACTTGGATCCAGAATATGCAAATAAATCCAACAAGTTAATAATAAATATAAGCACTCAATTAAAAAATTGGGCATAATACTTGAACTTCATAAACACTTCATAAAAAGCCACTTCATAGAAGACTTGGCCAAAAAGTCCATGAAAAGTTGCTCAATATCACAAGGGAAAGTCAAATTAAAGTTACAATGATATGTGATTTCATGCCCATCAGAACAGTTAAAATTAATTGACATACAACAAAAACATGAAATGAAAACATACGTCCACCCAAAAAACTGCACAAGAATATTCACAGGAATTGTGTTCACAATAGCCCAAAACTAGAAGCAATCCAGTGTCAAACAATGGACTTACATCATTTTGTGGCATATTCATGGACTGAAATATGACTGACAACACAAAGGAAAGGCCTGCCGCCACCGGAACCAACACGAATGAACTTCAGAAACATTGCACTAGTGAAAGATGCTAGACACAAAAAGCATTTCCTGCTGGCCCCATTTATATGAAGTTCTGTGGCAGGTAAGTAGCTCTAGGATCTGTTTCTAGGGTAAAGGAAATAAGAAGAGTGATTGCCTGAATCAAGAAAAGAAATTGGGGGTTGACTAGGAAGGGCCATGAAGAACTTTCTGGAATGATGAGAATGCATACACCCATGTAACCCACATTCCTATCGAGTTCTTTCCAGGGAAATGTGCCTGTAACAGCTTATGCAGTTTTCAAAACTCATTGATCCGTGCCTTTCTGTTTATGTAAATTACATGTCAAAAAGGTAGAAAAAAAATGATTGAGATTCAGAGGAGTAATGGGAGGGAAGCAGTCACTAGGAGAAACAGAGGAAGTCAAGCCTTGGAAGTGGATCTGGTCTTGGCATCCTGGGTGAGGCAGGGAGAACAGATCTCATCACCCAGCAAACATCCCAAAGACCCAGAATATAAAGTTTGATAATGCTCAAATGATAAAAAGGTAAATAGTATTAAAATTTCAATGAATGGATTTGGATTTTTACCCTAAAGTTATTTTTAAAAATTTAAGTTAAAAAATATGCCAGACCTAGCTAGCAGTGAGCACACAGATGCCACATGCAACAGAAGTGTGAACCGAAAGCAATTCAAACCGAAAGCAATTGGATTTTTACCCTAAAGTTATTTTTAAAAATTTAAGTTAAAAAATATGCCAGACCTAGCTAGCAGTGAGCACACGGGTGCCACATGTAACAGAAGTGTGAACCGAAAGCAATTCAAAGAGCCTTGTTGTGAGTCCAGACCACGGGTTGTTGGTTCAGAGGAGGAAATCTCTGTGGGCTGCACGGTGGTGGGTAGCTCCATGGTCCACCAGCATCCCTACCCAGCTCTAGTGCTCAAGCCCGATTTCAGTCAGTCAAGGTACATGTACACCTCCCTCCTGCCCAGCCCTGAGCCCCAGGCTGCAGGGGCCTCAAAAAACTTGTGTCCAGGCTCTTTTTCTACCAGGCGACCTCAGGACAGAAGGTGTAGAGATAGAGAAGAAGTAAGGAGGGCTTCAGACTCCAAAGACACCATCAAGTTACAGGTGGAGCCACCAGAGTATCCCCATGTCTAGTTTTGTGCTGCCTCCCAGGTCCCTCCCATCACGTCTGCTAACACCAAGTGACTATGCCATTTGAGAAGTGCTGCCATAGAAATGAGACACAGGATCACTCAGGATTCCTGGGTAGAGGAGCTGACTACAAGAGGGTAGGACACAAGCACATCAAATTATAGAACATGAAGTGGGTGGCGAGACCACACTGCTGGAATGGACAACAGAGAAGAGACCCGAGAAGAGTCTCCACAATGGACATTTCATTATGAGACCTCCAGTTCTGAGTTAAAAACGCAAACTGGCACTGATGCCTTTTGGATGCCCAGAGAGCCCCACTAGAATGTGGCGGAGGCTGCTGGCTTTGCATTATACACAAAGGCTGTGTTTGTTTGTCACCGGAGCACAGGATGCCTACGTGTGTTACACTTCGCAGTTCAGGACACAGCCTGTTCCACAAACACAGCAAGACAGGAGCTGTTTCCTTGTTTCACAGATGGAGACAATAAGACTATGGAAAAGATGTTCTCCTTATCACTGCCTCTAACCACCATGAGAGTTTAACTCCCAACCAACAAAATTATCCAAATCTCTACTATTTATTAAGAGGTCTGTGGCAACTGAGGACTGTGGGATAAAGACTGAGGCATTCATTTTGCCTCTCAATGCTCTGAACCTTGACCCTGTTTCCTACCTGTCTTCCCACCTCTCTTAACCAAAGAGGTAACGCTAAGTGGATTAAACTTACCTATGTGCAAATAATGAATTCGCTGTTGTTAATACTTAAGTCTAATATGCTTACTGTGTTCCAAACAGCATACCAGGCATTTTACATGAAGTATCTTGCTTAATTCTCTTAACAATCTAATGATATAAGTGTCACTATTATCTTCGTTTTATGGGACAAGAAATGAAGGCTCAAAGTCTATATTTAGAAAGCACCTGGATACAGCTTCGCCTCTGGAGAACAAGACCACGTAGAACTGTGGTCAGCTTGTCCATTTCTCTGCGGTTGTAAATGGGACACAGTTAAGCTTTAACCCCAGACCTGGGCTGGAGTCGCAGGCTATGTGACTTTGAGCTGATAGCTCAGTCTCTCTTGTGTTAATTTACTAGACTGTAAAATGGGGTTATTGGGAGGATCAAAAGGAAAGATGTGCTTTAAGTTTGTGCTTTAGAAACTAAATGAATTAAGGAAGACACATTTGAACTTTTCAACCTGGTCACAAAAGCAAAGAAGTTTATATGTTTGAACCTTGTGATTTTTTTCCCCACTGAAATCAAACAACACTGAAGTAAGTGTCGTCTACCAGATATTCAAAGAGAAGTAAGTGGGGTGTGCCCTGGTGGGGTAGTAGGTAAGCCTGCCATCTCTGGCCAACCCAAGTCCACATGCATCCCAAGGCCCAGATTTGCATCCCAGGGCCAAGGGGGGGAAAAAAAAACAAGATGTACAATGAAATAAAATAAAGTGCTTCTTCCTCTTCTCTCTTCCCACTCCCTGCCAGTCTGCTCACCTTCATTTCTACCTGTGCCTTTAAAAAAAAAAAAGCCATCATTTGAAGAAGTAGCTCAGAGATGTCAGAGTGAATTAATTAGGGGACACAGCAACTGCCATTTTCAGCCATACTTTCCCTAAAATCAAAGTCACTAGTTTACTTAACCTTCTTGGATTGTGAAGTTAAGAATGAAACCCCACCCCAGTTTGCCCTCCAGCATAAGCTCGAAATCAGCCCCCTCACCTTGGACATCCCTCCCTCGGACACTCCAGCTCTGTCTGGCCGAGATCCACAGCCCACATTTTCTTTTTCTTTTTTTTAAAGGAAAGGTACAGACAAGAAAGAAGGTGGGTAGGCAGGCAGGAAGAGACTGGCAGAAGCGCTCTGGGCTTCATTTAGTTGTTCACACTGCTAGTTCCCCTGGCCCTGGGTCTTGAACGTGGGACGTGCACCAGAATGCCGAAGCAGTTCTCTTCTTAGCTTGTGTCCATATTTTCTAAATTTTCTAGAATAATACATTCACTTTTATGATCTAAAGTCCTTCTCCCTATCTTCATCCTTTAAAGATGGCAAGTGAAGTCTTTCAGTGGTTCCCAGGCCCAACTGAAACAACGAACACTAACAATGGGAAATAGGGAAGGGGCCTTCATCTTGCCTTCACCATCCAACAAGATTGCTTAACAGAAGGTTAACTACTATTGTGACACTGACAATAAGGAAGCTGGAGATTTGTAGGAATTTCTAGAAGATAAAAAGCAGATGGGCAGAGGCTGGAAGTCAGTACTCGGACCCACGCAAACCAGAGAAAACAGTTCATTAACTCTCCCAGTGAAGCCCGAGAAAACCTCAGCTCCAGTCAGCAGGGGCTGAAACTAGAGCCCCATGGAGAAATCGCAGGGTTTTTGTAGGACACCAGGATCCCGGCCAGTGCCCTGCCCCAGTGCTGGGGGAGGCAGAGCAGCTGATGCCTATGTCTGTGCCAAAGGCACAGCTGGTGAGGACTCCACCCTGCTGTTGGCTCCTAGTGAGGACATGCAGACCAGGACCACAATAGCAGGCTGTCACAAGGCATCCACAGCAAAGACAAAGGGAAAAAAAAGATTCTGCACGTTTCTAAAGCTCTGTAAGTGCCCTCATTCCAGGGCTAGGCCCTTCCCACTTTCTCACTCCAGGGGCAGAAGTATCAGAAATTGCCATGATTTCTAGAAGACACCAAGTAAGATATCTCAAGAGACAATCTCAGAAAACCAGAAATTATCAAGTGAAAAGCTAGAAACAAACCTAAATATATTTTTGGAAAAGCTAGAACTTTCTTATATATCAAGAATAACCATTAAAAATGTAATTTTAAATATATTTGCTGTTAAATATAATTTCCAATGCCAACAAAACCTATACAAATTTAGGAGTAAGCCTTCTGAAGGAAAACTTTAAAACATTCACAGAAAAGACAAAGATCACAAGACATCCAGAAATATATCCTGGTCCAAGATGAGCAAAACCGAATGTTGTAAGGAGTCTACTCTTCCCAGGTATATCTAAAATGCCAAAATAGTTTCAGTCAAAAGTAAAGTTCTAATAGGGTTTCTTTTTAAGCTTAAATTCATCCCAAAGCCCACTTACCTAGAAGAGCAGGTGAGTGCGGAAAAAAGCTTGAGATGTTGAAAAGATGAATAATGAGCGAGAATTTACTCTATCATAAAAAAAAAAAACCACAACAACCCAGCATTCAGGGTGTGCTGTTCTGTATGTGAGCAACCATGAGCCTGTACCTATTGGCTTATATTATTTTGTAAGTCAGAGTTACCTCAATAAATACTTTAAAAACAAAGAGCATAAGGTAACAAAAAAATTCTAAAGCATGCTGCTGACTTTGATATTTAAAAACCAGTTTATTTATTAATAAACTCAACAGTCCAGAAATAGACTTATGTGCTTGTGCATTTTAATATATGACAAAGAGAGCATCTGAAACCAGAAAGCAGAGAGCTGCTAATTCAATAACTGTTCTTGTGACAATTAGAGTCCAATTTGTCAAAACTAAGTAGCTAGCCCTTTCCTAACATTACACTCTCAGTATCCGAGTAACCAAAGGCCTAAGCAGGGAAATCATAAACACTCAAGAAGAAAATATAAAACATATCTATATAAAAATAATATATAATATAATATATATTATATTATCTATAGTTTATATATGTATATAATATTGGAGTAAGGGATTTTTCTAAGTACGACTCCAAACTTAGAAGACAGAAAAGACTAACAGACTAGCTTATTTTGAAAATAGGGTTCATCAAAATTGACCCCATTTGAGAGAAAAAAAAAAAAACTTAAACAGGCCAATTTCCACAGAAGAAACAGAGAAAGTAATCAAGGAGCAAATAAAGCAAGAGACTGGATATTTTTACAGGAGAATAAAATTCTAATTCATTTTATAAAGCAAATAAAAGACAATAATTCAACTTGATACGGAACAAAAGAGAAGTTACAGATCAATATCATTTACAAATATTAACCAAAAAGCACTAAATAAAACATTTCAAAAGAAAAGAATCCAATACCAAATGAAAAAGAGAATACACCATGACAAAGTGAGATTCTTCCAGTAATGCAAAATTGGTTCAATATCAGCAAACTGATAGACCATTTTAATAAATTTAAGGAGAAAAATCATGATTTTCTCCATAGACCTGTGATAGGCTAAATAATGGATCCCAAAGATATCCAGGTCTTAATCTCTGAACTCCATGAACTTTTTCTTACATGGACAAAGAGTACGTGCAGATAAGATAAATTAAGGATACTGCAGTGGGGAGATTATCCTGGATTATCTGAGTGGACCTTAATGCAATGACAAATATTCTTAGAAGAGGAGAGATGAGCCTCCCCTCTGCCCTGACTCAGGGGGCTAAGAAACAGGCTTAAAAGTCCATGGACCCAGACTGGAGACCTGGAAGTGGGCAGCAGGGACAAGGAAAAGAGGGAAGCAGTGAGACAAAGGGAAGGAAAGGGTATGTGACCATAGAGACTAGACTGGAGCGATGCAGCCACAAGTCAAGGAATCCGGCAGCCACTAGGAGGTGGAAGACAAGTAAAGGCTCTTCCCCTGAGCCTCAAGATGGAATAAGGTCATGCAGACACCTTGATTTCATGCCTAGGGCACTGATTTTGGACTTTTGGTCTCCAGAGATGTGAGAGACTAACTTTCTCTTATTTTAAGTCACTGGATTTATGTTAAATTTTTACAGCAGTCACAGGAAAGTAATGCAGGCCAGGAAAGTTTTTGACAGTATTTAACACCCATTTTTTATTTTAAAAGTAACTCAAGAAAATAAGAATGAATGGTTCTTTTTAAAGATGATTATATATGTGTGTATAATACACATGAACATACATACTCAATGTGTATATATGTACATACACACACATATACAATGCCTTAAGCCAGTATCTTACAGGAAAAACACAAAAGGCATTTCATTAGGATGAGGAACAAGGAAAGAATACCCCTATCTTCACTACTTTACATTAGAGGCATTAACCAATGCAATTTGAGTATATAAGTCAATTTGAGGCATCAGAGTTGGAAAAGAAAAACCACCTCTACTTGCAGATTATATAATACAAATAGATATTATTTGTTCTTGCATGGCATGACTCATTAAAATGTCATTCTTAATTAATGTATAAGTGTAATGCTATCCCAATAAAAAATACCAACAAGTTACTTTTATGTAGCTAAAGTGTATATGGAAAGTATAAAAATTAGCAAAAAAAAAAAAAAAGACGAAAATACCGAGAAGGAAAAGTTATGAGGTGAAATTAAATATATTATATAGCCTCCATAATTAAAACAGTGGGTTCTGGTCCCATAAACAGTCAAACAGACAAGTGGAATAGAACATAAAATCCAGAAATAGATCCATGTACACATGGAAATTTAATATACGCTAATGGCAGCATCTCACATCACTGGGTTAAAAACTGACCTTTCAATAAATGGTGCTGGGAAAACTGCTGGCCATTTAGAAAATTACAAAAAAAACTCCAAATCCCACACCATACACAAGAACACATTTTAAATGGATCAGAGATCTGACTATAAAAACGTGAGACCAGAAAGTACTAGAAGTCAACATTCAAAAAGGTTTGCCAACTATGACTTACAATCCAAGGGCAATAAAAGACTTGTAAATTCTACCACCTTTAAAAAACTTTTCATAGGAAAATATTTGCAACGAGGTCTAGGCTAATAGGCTAATGTCTCTAATATATAATTCTTTAAAATTGATGAGTGAATACAATACATAAATAAATGAACTACTTTTAGTGTGTGTGTGTCCCTTAAATATACAACTCATCCATAAAAAAGAAATAAAAATTTAACTGAGAAGCCACTTCTCTGCGATCGAAATGAACAAACACGACAACAAGTTCTGTGGAAAAGACTGTGGGAAACAGCGATTCTCATCTTGCCTGGGAGAATGAAAACCAGTAAGAGATGGTTTCAAGAAGATCTAAGCACATGATATACCTGCTCACCCTTTGATACAGCTAGCCCACCTCTAAGAATTTACCCTGAAGACACACCTCCAACAAAACTAAAAGACAGCTGTGCAGGATGGTCCCTGGAATGCTGTTTGTAACTGAACATTTTGGGAAGCAGCCCAGACGCTCATCCCTAGGGGAGTGATTCACCAACTATGGTACAGCTGCACAGTAGAGAGAGATCCTAGTCAAAAAGAAAGAATGAGAAGTATCCCTAAGAACTAATCTGGAATTTTCAGATTCGTTATCTGTATGTTAAAGGGGAAAAAAGGGAGGGTAAAAGAGTAGCTGTAGTGTGGTCATAAAGTCTGGAAACAGGCAAATATATATGAACGAGGTACTGCTATCACATTACAACATGTGTTGAGTGAAACTGTGGGATAAGTCCATCGCATTACCCATGATTAGTAAAGCAGAGTTTAATCCATTCCACAAAGCTGCTGTGAACATGGTTCATTAATGTAGCATTCCTATCAACTCCTGCTCTTGCATCTTGGATTCATGGCTTCAAGGGATCCCTGATTCTAATCCTCAGTGAAAAGACTGATGTTACCAGCATGCTCCAGAAGTAATCAAGGAGTTCAGCTCTTTAAGAAAAAAAAAGATACATGTTTCCAGACTCTGGGGTTATTTTGTATGGAATACTACCTTTTACATAAGAAAAAAAGATATAATATATATGTATGTAAAAAGAAACAGGAAGAATAAACCAGAAATTAAAGAAATTAGTCACTTACGAGTGGCAGGTGGGATCTGAGTGGCACAGGGAGTGGAACTGGGATGGCAGGAAAGGGGAAAGGTGACACTTCTCTGGGCATAACTTTGAAAGCTGTTCTGGGAGGGGAGGGGGAGGGAAAGACAGAGGGAACAGGTGGCGATAAAGGTCACTAGAGTTCTGGTGTCAGGTGAGGTATGAAATCCACTTGGACTGAGGTGCCATTTCAACATCCTAAAATGCATACAGCAATGTGAACATAAGACATTCTAAAATTTCTATATTTTTAAAAAATTGTTCTAATTTTTAAAATCATGTTCATATTTTACATCGTGGAAAGTACTGGAAACAAATATGCAAGGAGAGGGGTAAATTCTAAAATAGAATACATATGGAAATAAATGACCCTAATCTCAGTTCAAATTAGTAAAATAGACACACTAAAGGAGAGAGAGGCAGAACTAAACCAAGTAACTTTTTTTGTTTTTGAGGAAAGGTACAGGCAGGCAGGAAGAGAAAAGATGAAGCATTTTTATTTATTTTATGTGGTTGTGTATTGTGGTTGCTTCCCCCAGCCCCAGGACTCAAACCCAGGTCCTTGGGATGATGCGGACTGAACTTAGCTGGAGGCAGTCAACCAAACCACTGCACCACCGGGATACACCATTCCAAGTAACTTTCGTACATGAGGTTTTCACCATATTACCCAGCCTAGGATCCAAAGAAGTACAGGAATTAAACTCTGCCTTGTTTTTCACAATGGTGTGGGTTAGTAATTGGAAAACTACTATGTCTCTTAACTGAGCAAAACAAGTAAACACATTGTAGGGAAGGAGGCCAGTTTTCTCTTAGAAAAGGGAGCAATGGGAGTGCCCTGGTGGAGGGATGGTTAGGTCAATCACCTCTGAAGGAGCAAAGGCCACATACTCCTGGGTACGAGTCCTGGACCCAGAGGGAAACAACAAGTGTGAACATCTAAATGAAAATAAATCAATGAATACAGTGCTTCTTCCCCCTCTTCTGCCTGCCTCCCTTCTCGCCTTCATTTCTGCCTGTACCTTGCCTTTAAAAAAAAAAGATAGAAAAGGGAGCAATGGCGTACCAGAGCTGGCTCACACCAGCACATATGAAGCAACTGTGCACAACTCTTCCTAACTCCCACTCACTGATGCCATGTCAGTGGCTTGAGACTGGCCCCAGAAGGAGCTTTTTTACACCATGGAGATGACAAATGCTTTGCACCAAAAGTTCTATCCACTGAAGAGCTGACTGTTAAACAATGACCCCATACCCTTGGAAGGGACTGCAAAATAGAACAAGCAAGTGTTGTGACACTGGACTGGTATCAATATGCACAGAAACATTTCCCCACTCTGTTGAGAATGCCACGAAACCATGGCATCCAAGTGGCATACTGCTCCACTGGTTTGAATGTTCCTATATCAGAACTGTGGTTTTAATGATGGAGGCCTTCTCAGATATTTAAATGACAAGCAGGGCTGACTTCCCCTCATCACTTTCCTTTCTCAGCATTTTCCTAGCTCTCTCTCTGCATTTTTATGCTTTCCATATGAACTCTTGTTTTAGCTACATAAAAAAATAACTAGCTGGCATTTTCATGGGGAGAGTATTATATTTATATATCATTACCTAAGAAGTGATATTTTAGAATTGCTCTAAGTCACTGCATGTGGTAATTGGTTCTAGCAGTAACAGGAATATAACACAATCACCTTAACCAAAGGACGGCCACCAGGAACAGAGCAAATAAACATGCTAACCCCAACACTAAAAATAACACAGCATCACTTCTGTGAAATTTTAACCCAAATTGCACAGTCTGAATCTAATCATAAGGAAACAGGCAAACCCAAGTAGTGGGGGGACACTCTAAAAAATAGCTGCCCAGTACTCTTCAAAAATGTCAGAGTCACAAATAACAAAGACAGATGGAAGAATAGTTCCTGGTTAAAGTAGATTCCAGAGACTTGACAACTAAACGCAATGCAGAATCCTGAATCAGAAATGGTTTCTTCTTTTGCTATAAAGGACATTATTGGGACAACTGGGAAAATTTGAGTAAATCTATATATTAACCAATAGTATTGTAATATCATCATGCTTTTATTATGTAGGAAAATATCCTTTGGTGTACCCTGGTGGGTTAACGACTTAAACCAGGAGTAGTCCACATATATCCTAAGGTGCCTGGTTCAAAACCCATGGTCAGGACACAACAATGATGAACAACTGAATAAAATAAAGTGCTTCTTCCTCCTCTCTCTTCCTGCCTGCCTGCCTATTCACCTTGATTTCTGCCTGCAACTTTCCTTTAAAAAATTTAATAATAATAATAATAATAATAATAATAATGTATTCATACTGACAGAGCAATTTTAACAAAAGAACCACACTGGTACAAGATATTAATAATGGGAAGTGAGGGCAGAGATCATAAAGAAACTCTGTACTTTAGTTCTATTTTTTTATAAACCTACAACTGCTCTCAATAATAAGAACCACCATTTTTTTAATTGTCAAAACAATCTTCTATAATACAATATGCTTTAGCTGTCTAAGTAATTACTAGAAACAAGTTTTGAGTGAATTGATTGAACAGTTCAGCAAATTGGCTTTTGTCAAACTGATTTCCAGCAATTTGACCTGCTTCCTGCTGAAGCCACACTGCTCTTTCTCGTCCTCAAACACACCAGGCCCTTTCCAGCCTGGCTGTCTTCTCCTTCCCATAGCCTTCTGCAAGGCTGAGGGGCACTTACGCTTCAGGTATGGCCCAATGTCAGCTTTCTCAGAGACATCGCTGATGACCGCTGTCCCCACAAACACATCCAGTGACTACGCAGTCACCGAGGCGGTAGGCCGAATAATGGCCCCACCCAGAGACCTAATGTGTTCTCTTACACGGTAAAGGGAACTTTGTGGATGTGATTACATTAAGGACTTGAGATGGAGAGATCACACAGGTAGACACGATGTTAATCCCATGAGTCCTTAAAGAGCAGCAGCGTGATATGATTGCTGGTGTTGACAATGGAAGAAGGCCACTAACCAATAAATGTGGGCTTTCTCTAGAACCAGGAAAAGGCCAAGACCAGATTCTCCCCTTGAGCCCTCAGAGGGACTGCAGCTCAGCTGACACCTTGATTTTAGCCAATGACACTTGCGACATTGAGAACTCTAAGATGATAAATTGATGTTATTTTAGGCCACGAAGTTTGGGTAATTTGTTACAGCAGCCACAGGAAGCTCATACACTCGCTCTCTTTCACTGCTGTCACCAAGATCCTTAATTGCATAGAATATTTATTTGACCACTGTGGTTCTCAGACATTAAATATAAGCTCCCAAAATTTGTTAATATGACTGGCACAGAGCAGATACTTGGTCAACACCCCTTAAAGGCAGGACTTCTCACCGCACCCATGACAGGTATCATCCTCTAGATGTTACTGATGCAAACACAGACTCAGAGAGGTTACACTGTTAATCCCAAATCACACAGCAAGTGCATAGCTGAGCAGGGATTCAAAGCCAGATCCACTCAGTGCCAAAACCTTGCCACTGAGCCCTCAAAGATACCATGAAGCAGAAATAGAAAAGGCCTGTGGGGGCACAAAGGAGAACACAGGCTCTCCCAGCTCCCCTATTTGCTCTCCCCACTGTCCACACCCCGTCCCAGATCCCCATTCTGCTGTGATTACCTTTCCTCACAGAGCTCCTATCAGAGCTGGTAAAACAAGGCTTCACAGGAACAATGTTCTGGAAGGCTTGAGAAGAAAATTTCTAAGTGGAAAAAAAGGATAGAGGTGGTCATTTTTATTTAGCTCATTTGAAATGTTTAGTTATGGAATAGAAGACCCATGAGGATAGAAGTATAAAGAAGAACTTAAAAGGCTTGGAAATCATTCATGGAAGGTGGCTGTGGGTCAGGTCCCATGAGCGAGCTCCCTCTGGGTGTGGGGCTCCCACGCAGATGGGACTCTTTGCAGGTCAATCAAGGAGAGCAGGCAAGCAAGCAGGAAAGAGAGGAGGAAGAAGCACTTTGCAACAGACTCTTTCTTTCTTCCTTTGGTGGGTGCCTGAAACTGTGTTCTTAGCGGGTCACTGTCATAGGGTAAAATCAGTGTCTGTTTCCAGACTCTTTCAAACTTTCGGTTAGTATAAATAATGCTGCCATGGACACCTTTCTACAAAGCACATTTTTCATATATGGAATCTTTCCTTAGGTTTGCTTGTCAGGAGAGGAATTTCTGTGTGAAAGCCTATAATGGGTCAGGCTAATAACACAGGCAGTCAAATCCTTTCCAAAATAACTACCAGTTATGCTGTTGTCAGCAATAATGACTAGGAGTATCCATTGTTCTACACCTTCCCCAGACGTAGTCTCCTGCACTGTCTGCATATTTTAAAGGTACTAAATTTGATAGGTGAATAATGCAATCTTAGTACTGCTTTGTTGTTATTTTTGTTGAAGGAAAACTGCAGGCAGGAAGAAAGAAGAGGAAGAAGCATTTTATTTACTTTATTGAGTTGTTCACATTGGTTGTTCCCCCTGACACCAAGATGGGAACTCTGGATCCTTAGGATGCATGTGAACAGCGTTCAGCAGGAGGCCACTAATTTAACCACTACTCCACCAGGCCGCTCTCTTAGGGCTGTTTTAATTGGGTTTTTGGTTGTTTTTTTTGTTTTGTTTTTTTTTACTAGTGAGGATCATTCTTTCTTATTTTTACAATATTTTCGCTTTTAGCCCTTACTTGTGAATTAGAAAGATCACTTTTAAAAGTAGATAAGGCAAGAAGATAGAGAAAGCAGGCAAATAATCGAGTTCCTACTTCAAGGGAAGACTCGATCTTTTAATTTGCATCTTTCCTGTCCCAGGGACCTGACTCAGCCTTGGCGGGGCTTCCTCACCAGCCTGGCTTCTCCATGAGCCACAGGCACACAGCTTCTCCTCAGCTTTCGCTCTCTGCAGCAGAGAACTGCCTGGTGGTCTAAAGTCCCCCTGGGAGCCTATTAGGCTGGCCTGGAAGGACAAAATGGCGGCCCAGAAGGACAAAATGGCGGCCATACCCGGGAAAAAGGAAGCTGACGAAACCACACCTGGAATCACAGGACCAATCCCCAATCGCCACGTATGAAGCCCGCGAAATTCTTTTATATAAAGATCGCGCTTCCCTTTGTTGGGGCGCGACTTCCCCGGCCCTCGTTCTGCGGACCGGAGAACCTCGCCCGGGTGCGCAAACCCCAATAAAGCCCTGGCTATTCGACATTTTTTGTCTAATTGACTTTTTCTCCTCGCGGAGCCCAGAAAAACCTTACAGAGCCCACAGCTCCAACGGCTGTGGATGGGCTGGTAAGGATGGAGGCAAAGCTGGGTCTGTTTTTCATGTCCAGGTAACTCCTCAGCTGTTCAGAGCTCATGGCTTGTCGGGGAATTTGCAAGGACTCCCTGTGCAAAATGGGTCTCCACGTGGGTTCTCCCAGCTGCCCTCTCTGCTCTCTCCCTGCCCACCCCCCATGACCAGGTCTCCCTGCTGCCAAGAGTCCCCTTCCACACAGAGCTCATCCTTCCCAGAAGATCCAGGGCCAGGACTAGGATAAGGCAAGAGAAGCAAGAGGTGGGGCCATCCAAGTGCTTGTTTCTTTCAATGTTGGATGTTTTGTGAATAGAGGCGGGGATTTGCATTCCTTTTTATCTTTTATATGCATTATGATTGATCTTGATTACTGAAGGTTTTTCTGGCACTCCCTTGAATGTAATTCCCAAGGTGAGTTCCCACTCTCTCCCTGGCCCTGCCTCCCCTGAGCTCAGCAAGGACCCCTCCCTCCACCGAGCACCTTCCTCAAGCACTGGTAAGTGGTGAGTGACATCATGGCTGCATTTCTACGGGAGGCACTGAAAAGGTTTTTTTTCAATTTTCAGAATATCTGATTATGCAATGAACACAATAGCAAAAAATAAAAATAAAAATCAGCCATAATTTTGAACATCAGAGATAACCTTTACTTATATATTTTTCAAAATATAAAAATGCTGACTTGGGGGAAGGGACAGCTTTATAACCTGCTGGTGTTTTGCCATGATCACAAACACGCTTTGTCAACAAGCCATACAAGCAGAGGTGTCTAGGTGCATCTAGAATTGTTTCATAATTTACCCACAGAGGCTGGGATTGGAGGGGCAGTGGGAGGGGCTTTGATGTTTTACGCTTTTTTTTATTATTATTACATAAACTCGTGTATTATTTTGCCATTTTACAATGAGTGTGTATATAAGAGCAGTTCTACTTTTCTAAAAGCACCAGTGAAAATTAAAAACCAGTGACCCGCTGTATCTGCCAGTGCTCTCTGTTTACAGGCCAGTTGATGAGGTGAGTCTGGCTGGCAAGGTCCCCATGAAGGACTGACTGTCACCAATGTACGTGGGAGCTGGAGAGAGGTCCTCCTTGGAGGTGAATCCCTGAACCAGGTGGGGCCCATGTAGATTCAAGAGACACACTCTGGCCTTGGCACAGGCAGGTGGGAAGCCCCTGGCCTGGCCTGCAGGCTGGTTCATGTCCATCTGGGTTTGGTACTTCATCTACAATCAAAACAGGTATACTTGTATTTTTCACAATTTTTTATTTTAAAAGTTAGTTATTTTAATTCTTGGATTCTTTATTTTATTTAATTCCTTATTTTAAAAGTTAGTTATTTTCTTACAGCAAAACTGCAAGTAAAACATAGCAATTTCATAGCATTTGACATCATGGTTAACATTTGCTGTACAACCCTCAGCTATTTCCTAATGACATATGACTAGATCTTCATATTTTTAAAATAAAAATCAGATCTTATTTTATGAACTGGCTAGTCATTTTAGTTTAACATAACATATGATACATTTCTTTCCTGGTGCTTGTTTTAAATCATAATTCTTAAGGATTAGGGATGAACTATTCCTTAGAATTTTTTAGAAGGGATTTCTGCTTTTCATGACATCAGTTTTTACAGTCAATTTAACTGCGAAAACACTGCAATGTTGACATACTAAATTACCGACAATTCCACCTCCTTAACACACTATAATGTCTTTCAGCATTTAGACACATTACCATCCTAGGACTGATCTCACCAGGTATTATTACCCTCATTGCACAACAGGAATCTCAGCCCAAGTGGTTGGCAGGGTGGCTTTGAGCAAGTCCCTCACTTAGTCTGAGAGGGACTGGAATGTAGACCCAAAGGAGACACCCATTCTGCCCTTGACAGGCAGCCTCTGCCTGCCCACTTCCTTTTCTCTCCACCACAATGGCTGCTGAATAGTCAGTCTTGGACACAGACTGGGGCAAGTGGGGCTGGTCCTCCCAGGCTTCCCCATTGGAAACCCAGCCCACAGGACTCTGGTCTTTGCCCCAGGTCTCTAGCTGGCTGAGCACTTTGACCCCTGTACCTATCAGTTCTGTGTCCACAGCAGGGCCAGGAGACTCACAGAAGGGCCTGGTGACTTGACCTGAAGCACTGAGCTCCCGGCACTCAGATTCTAGGACACCTGGGAGGAACACTGTCCGTCTGCCCAGGAAAGGACAGTACTAGCTTGGTCCAGCCAGGGAAAGGCCTGCCAGCCAAGACAGTGGCCTCAGGCCACCACTGATGAGAATGAAGTCCGACACTCTTCTGAGCAGGAATTAGATGGCAACCTGACTGAACAGGTAGATGCCAACGAGACAGATAGATGACAAAGTCTGAGCTGGGGACAGACAGCCCACAGCAGGGGCCAACTGTCCAGAGCTGGTCACCAGTAGAAGTGCTGACATAAATCTATTTTATTCCTGAGAGCTTAGATCTTTTTGGATCTGTAGTTCAGGTCCAAAGACAGGACCTGGCTCTCACAGAATGGAGAAAGCTTAGTATCTTAGCCTGAGAGCAGATTCCAAGGGGCAATCAAGGCTTGGAGCAAGAAAGGGTCTTAGACGCCTGTATGGCTAGGGTTTTCACACGTGTGACTATTTATAAACCGATCACTTCAAGCAGCTATTCTTAAATGGAAACGTGGTGTTCAATTAGGTGGGACTCAGCAAGACCAGGCAGAGAGCAGAGGAGAGACCATGCTGCTCCCTGTACATTTCAGTTTGTATCCATCACTCAACAAAACTAAGCAGGAAAGTTAACCAGGCTCCAGTCCCTCCGAAGGCAGTCAAACTGCCTACTGTTCTCACTCAAACATGACCTTCAGAAAGGGTGGGGACTCAGTCTGCTTCCCCCTCGGCATCTTGTTCCTTCTAGCCCCATGCCATGTCATACCCTCCCTGTGAAGTGTTCTGAAAACACAGATTTTCCTCCCTTATCATATGCCCAGTGTCATCTTAGCACATTTTAGGATGATACCCCAAAGCACCCACCCAGAAGGACCTGCCCCATAATCTTGCCCTGCTAATCCACTCCTTTTTTCATGAGAGGCGATCAGCCTCTTTCTGATGAGTACCATTCATGTGTGTTTGGCCCTTAACAGCCCCCAAAGGCAAAAGGCAGCCAGCTTTCTCCTGACTTGAGAGGCCTACACAGATCTCTGGCTTCACAAATGTCCAAACAACTAAGGGTTTGCCCACAAAGACAATTCAGACCAGGAAAAAAACGCAAAGAAAAATTATTCATGTTAATCAGGCTTTCACCAAGGGGAGGAGTTTTTTGTTTTATTTTTTTATTTTTTAAAATTTTTTATTGTAGCAATTATTCTACACATTAAACTAATTTCCTATATATAGGCTCCCCGTTTCTTAGATATATTTCAACACGCCATGCCCAATGAGAGGAGTTTTTTAAACCTTGATGTATAACAGATAAAATCACAAAAGATTAGCACAACAACCTTGGCTGTATATAGTATTTTTAAAATACATACATATATTTAAGCATAATTATCATTTTGCAGATTAGGATACTAAGCTTAGGACACACATTCCTGGGCATGAAAGGAGCAGAGCTGGGATTCGAACTCAGCAGTGCCCAGCGCGGTACCTAGAGAGCCCAGGGACCTCTCTTACTGCTACACTGCAATCCGCACTTACTGGATGACAAGACAGATGAATCACACACACAACTGTACATACAATTCACCCTGAGCAACAAAGCTTTGAACTTGGAGGCTCCACTTATTCTTGGGTTTTCTTATAAACAGTGGTATAAATTTACGGTAACCATAAACACAGGGCAGTATTATACACGCATTTTCTCTTCCTTATGATTTTCTTAATACTTTCCTCTAATCTATTACAAAGATGTATAGTATACACATACATAAAATGTACTAATAAATTGTTTATATTATTGGTAAGGCTTCTGGTCAACAGTAGCCTATTAATATTTAAGTTTTGGGGAAGTCAGATGTTATATATGGTTTTTCAACTGCTCAGCATCATTGCCTATAGACATATATATATATGTATGTACAATAACATATAGGCAAACATTTGTAATAAATGATAAGGAACAGCTTTATCATTTTTAAAAGCTTACAAAGGAAAGCAAGAGAAAATAAACAACTGGTCACTCTCCCCGGTGATAAAACTGCAAAGCAGAGTTTAATCGGGTGCCCATTTTTTTCTTAACAAATGAGCAGGGAGGGAAGCCACACTGGTCAAGACTGATGTAGTGAAACTAATATTTTCAGATATTATTGGGGATACCGAGAACACATATGTATTTTAGGAATTCACTTCTATTTTATCCAATGTCCTTAAATGTCCTACTCTTTGGTTTGGTTTGTTTAAATTGATGAAGGAAAGCAGGCAGGATTAAAAGCAGGCAAGTAGTCAGGAAGGAAGGAAGGGAGAGTGGGGAAGCATTTTTTTATCCATTCACTTGTTTCATCCTGGCTTTTCACCCAGTCCTGGGTTGCAAACTCAGGTCTTTGGGCTTTGCATTGTCTGTACTCCCACATTTCAGCTGCCTGCATCACTGAGATATGCCCCAAATACTTACTGTTAATGAACACTACCTTTCAGGTGTTACTGCATCTACTAGGTGCTGGACACGAATCCAAGTACCACTGGAGTGTGAGTCCTAACACCCTGGGTGGCTGGGACAACCCCTGATTGACTAGCCGGCGACTATCCTGTATGTGAGAAAGAAGTGTTCTTGACTAGACTAATATTCTTTTGAGTTTTTCTATTAATCCTATTTATACAGAGAAAATGAGCTTGCACCAGCTGGAGTCTGGTTTCTTAAGAGAGTAGGAGGGAAGATGGTCAAAACAGAGTGAGAACACGGGTAGGAGTTGGAGGTTCAAGCAGAAGGAAAGTTATGGAACCGGCATCATGGAAAGAGTGATTTCATTAGAGAAGCAAGCACATGGCTGGGAAGTGACATCATGTATAATATTTATAATATCCTTTATTTATTTTTAATTTTTAAGTGCATTTTTAAAGGAAAGGTGCAGGCAGAAATAAAGGTGAGTAGGCAGGAAGGCAGGAAGAGAGAGCGTTCGTTCACCCTAGAACCTGCTGAGTGTCTGCTCTGGGCCAGACACCATGCAGGGTTCAGGGGATACAGTGTTGAACGAATGAGGCACACTTCATGAGTTATAGTCTGATGAAAAGCAGACACTAAAGACGTAGCTACAATAGTTTGGACGGTCCTATGGACCACAAAGATGGCACCCGGACAGAAAGGTGGGAGAGAAATGACATGCAGGTGTGAATCATGTCAGGCAAAACCTAAGTGAGGCTGATCCCAGTTTTAACTACTGAACATTCCCTTTTCAAACAGATTCACTGAAAGGTTCCTTTAAATAAGTATTTCCATAGGGGTATCTGAATAAGGTTATATATAAAATAGGCACTGACACATGCCTTTTAGGGAACATTGTCTGATTTGACCATAGGCCTTTCATCTTCCATGGAATGTTCCACTCTTGAGCCCGTGATGACTTTCCTGATTGCATCCCGACATTTCCACCTCTTTCTTCATCCCTTTTCCTCCTGCCTGAACACAGGCATTCATCAAGAGTGCTTATCTCTTCAGTCCTCTTCCTTGGCTGACTTGTTATATATGATTATCACCTCTGGGCCGATGATAATAATAGCTGACAACCACAGTGCTCATTATATGTCAAGCACTGAACAGCACTCTGATTTCATCCTTGAAACAGTCCCATGGGGTAGACACTGCTATTATCCTTCTCTATTTACGGGGAAACAGAGGTTTGAGAGTTGAAGTAACCTGTTCAAGGTCACCCACCTAGTAAGGAGCAGACCCAGGATTCAATCCAGGCCAGTCCAGCTCAGAGCCTTGCTGGTAACTGATGACCCTTCTGGACTTCTTGTGACTTCTTGCGCTCTCTCTCCGGGACACCCTTTCCAAGGGAACAGGGCTTTCCCAAGCAGCCCCTCAAACCCAGAATAGAATGCTGACCACCAGCCATTCAAGAATACTCACATGTTTGCACTGGTTGTTCAAACATGAAAATCCTCCGAACTCTGCTGCCCGGACCCCTGCCCCTGGCCCCAGATCCACAGCCCTCCCTCCAAGACCTCTCCACAGCTGACATTTTAGCTAGTTTGGAGCTGGGGGTGTGGACAGGAAGAGCCTAGAATGGTGGTGGCCTTGGCCTTGCTGATGCTATTCCTGTGGCTCAATATGGTTAACATCACTTTTACCTTCTCCTCCACAAAGCAGTTCCTCCTCCTGACTTCCTTGTTCCAGGGCCCACACTTCATTCTCCAGGTCCCTTTACAAGGAGTCTCCTCTGGGCCCACCTTCCCTCTCCACTACTGCTCATCTTCAATTGGTGGTCTTGTCCTGTGTCTTTGACCTACTCTACCCTGGAACTTCCTCCGTCTGTCTCCCCTTTTCCCCTTCCCTGTGGTCTCCACCCTGGAACCCCTTCTTGGTACCCTTGCTGGACTCCCCCTGCCCCCTCCCCCTATTCAGGCACATCCTTGAGGTCAGGCATTTACAAAGCCTGCCCTCCGCATCTCATTCCCTCATGAGGAATCTACCTTATAACCAAGATGGCGGTCTTACCACTAAAAATGCCACCTCCATTAGAGCTCCCTATGCAGAAAAGATATTTCACAAATTTTATTAAATTCAGTCACCTGATTCATACCTGAATTTCCAAAGCTTCCTACCTTACCCAATCACAACCTGCTCTTCCTCAAAACATGAAATTTCCTGCCATCCCCTCCCTTCTAACAACAGCCTTGCCTCTCCTGCCCCCTGAGAACATGAAAATCTTACTGGCACCCTGGGAGATCTCCTGCTTCCTCTTTTGCCAAATCTTGGTTAACTGTCCTATTAGCCTGATTCCCAGCATCTATGTGCAAGGTACTATGCCAGGTGCTGGGGGCTCTGCTGATGGTGACGTCTATTACCTACCTTCCAAGAGCCCCTGGTTGAAGCTGGAGAAGAAAGATATATTCTTAGGAAGAATCAAGTGGTGATGCATATTCTACCTCTGGCAGTGTTAAAAAGCCATGCTGACAATGAGGGGACACTCTCCCTGAGCGCCAGCCTCCTTGGAAGACACACTGAGCAGTTAGTCCATGCAGAGTCCTGCTTCATCAGTTAACAGCTCTAGGACCTTAAGAATGTAGCCTAACCTCTCTGCCACTGAGTTTTCGCATCTGTAAAATGGGATAGTAAGTTACCCTGCAGGGTAGCTGTAAGGCTTAAATAAGTAGCATATGTAAAGCATTTAGAATGGTGCTGGTCACAGACTCTGTGTTCAGTAATACAAACTTTTTTTTTTTTAAACTATTTGGCATAAAGTGTCATAGAAGCTGTGCCCTGGTGGAATAGCTGTTAGGTTTGTCTGCCACCTCCAACAGAGTACATACAGTCCATGCACATCCCAAGGACCTGGGTTTGTGTCCTGGGACCCAGCAGAAACAACAAAGATGTACAATTAAAATAAAAATAAATAAATACTTCTGCATCCTCTCTTTCTGCCTGCTTACTTGCCTTCATTCCTACCTGCACCTTTCCTTTAAAAAAGAAAAAAAGTGAAACAGGAAATTAGAGATGGAAGATACCTTTGCAAACTCTCAAATCTCTAAGGATCTCCAGTACCTTCTGAAAGTTCTAGAAAGTTTTCTACCCCCAGGAACTTCCTTCACCCAGACTCTAACGTCCATCGTAGGGCTCATTCTGCCCCCACAGAATCAGCCCTGCAAGTATGCATGAGGGGCCACTGGAGAGCTTCTTACTGTGGCCTGGCATGAAGGCGGCACTCTCACCCCGTCACAAGCCCTACCAGCCTTACAAATCCACCTTACCCATACATCTATGATTGCTAAGCACCAGCTATAGGTCAGCAGTGCAAGGGATAGTGGCACTGAAAGACAGCAGAGCACCTACCCACCACAAGAGCCTCACAAGCAAGCGCAGGCCCTTAAATTCAGAGCCAGAAACTGACATGCTATGATGAAACAGAAGGTGCGCCATGTGAGCAGATGACAGGGTCTGTTGGGAAATCAGAAGACTTCCTTGAAGAGGTGAGATTTAGGTCAAGATGTGAAAACTGAATGTCACATTTGGGGGAGGGGGGAATGGGGAAAAGCAGGTCTCTCTGCCTTACCTTTTTCCCACAATGCCAGTTAGAGGACCCAAAATTCCCATAATTTATCTGAAGAATTCCCAAGCCTCCTGGAAGGGAAGTCATCACTCTGTGAAGCTGCCACAGTCCTACCCCCTACCAACAGCCTGTGCCCCGGGAGAACATCAAAAACTTCAGGAAATCAAGCAGGCCCTTGTGGCTCAGGCAGCTAAGATACTGGCCTGTGGACCATGGAAAGCTGGGTGATTCAGGGCCGGGGTGAAAAAAACAAAAAAAATAAACATCTAACTAAATAAAGATGCTTCTTTGTCCTCTTCCTTCCTTTCAAAAAAAAAAAAAAAAAAACACACACACACACAAGACACAAAAAAAACAGGTGTGCCCTGGTGGAGCAGAAGCTAGGTCAATCACTCCGAAGGAGCACAGGCTACAAACCCCTGGGTTCCAGTCTCAGGTCCAGGGAGAAGCAACCAGTGCGAGCAACTAAATAGAAATAAATAAAATAAAATGCTCTTCCTCCTCTCTCTTTCTGCCTATTTACTTGCCTTCATTCCTGCCTGCACTTTTCCTTAAAAAAAAAAAAAAAAAAAATTCCAGGAAGAGAGACCTCAGGAAAGGCAGGGTCTAACCTGTGTCTCTGCGGTCACAGCGCCAGGTGTCTCCTCAGTCCTTAATGGCTTAACGCCTAGACCAGCTAGGCAGTTGGAGGCCAATTGAGAAGCAAGCAGGGTCCCAAGTGAAGAGTTGGCAGGTTGGCAACTGTTAGCCAACTTTGAGGGCTTCTGGGCGCCCCACTGAATGAGAGGGCACAGACCCTAGAGAGGCATCTGGAGGGAGGCGGGGGTGGGGGGAGGTGGCGGAACCTGGTCCCGCAGAGGTGCTAACCGCACCGCCTCGCAGGGGCTCACACACGCAGAGGCCGCTCGGCGCCTCAGGAAACCGGGCAGAGGGACTGGCGTCCGCAAGCACACCCCTCGAGGGTCTGCAGGAGCGTGGGGTGCTAGCCCGACTCAGACGAGCTCCACCTGTCGGCGGAGCTGGACAACACGCCCCTCCAGGGTGAGGGCAGCTGTCAGCGCGCCGAAGTTCACCCCAGAGGCCCCCAAGTCCGCGAGCTACCTGCGACTCTCCCGGGACCGGTCCTCCTCCCTAAGGGTCTGGGAGATGAGGATGGAAGTCCCTACTATGTGGAGGCTCCGGGACACCGGCCGGAGGAGGACGCACCCTTGGAGGCACGGGCGGCAGAGGCTGGATCGGAGACGCCCCGGACGCGGGGCGGAGAGCCGCGGCGGCAGCGGCAGGAAACCGCGGCCGCTGGCTCCTGCTCCCCACGGCCGCGCCAGGGGTCCCAGCGGTCTGCCCGAGCGCACGGCGCAGCGCACCGGCCAGGAGTGGCACCCGGCGGGGGCGCCCGGCGGGGCCCAAGTAGGCGAGCCGCCACCGTCCCGCGGACTTACCCAGAAATTTCTCTTGAACAGAGAGCCGGTCATGGCCGAGCGCGTGGCTGAGGGTGCAGGACAGGGAGGCCTGTGGGTCTCAGCTTCTGTCCCGCAGCTCGACTTCTGCGCCCAAGGCGGCAGGGAGCTCCGCCCCGCGCCAAACCCCGCCTCCCGACCGGCCCGCCTCCCTCCACCAGCGCAGCAGGGCTCTTGCTCGCTGGGTGGGAGCTGCGACCCGGCCGGATTTAGAGCCCAGCGGCGTCAGGCAACCACCTATTAGTGAGGCCTAAAGCCCCACCTCCTTCAGGAAGTCTTTGGGGGATTGTCGCCTTAAATTCTGTCCGTTCCCGCCCACGAGCTCCTCCTTCCCCGCCCCGACCAGTTGGTCCCGGAGAAATCCAAGACTGCCAAGTGGTGGAAGGAGTCCCCGCCTGATGACAGGGTGGTGGCAAGGACCGGTGTCAGCTTCGTGAAGCCTGGGGACAGACCGCCGGTGGTCGCGTGAGGTGTAAGCGTTTCGAGTTGTGGGCACACCCCCCCGGGGGCGCCCGTTGCAGATCAGTCCTTGGGGCGACCGCCCCTGAAAGGTCATTGATACTGTTTCCGCTAATCTAAGGCCTTGAGTAAGGTCCTTACTGGGCGTCCAGGAAATCAACTATTCCTGGACCTTCTCCGCATTCTCAGGACCATCCCCACTCCAGTAGGCGCCCAGAGGTGCCTTCCTCTTCCAACTCCATAAACAGAGCCCAGAGCAAGTCAGAGACGTCCCCGCCTTGGGGTAGCACGGGGCGCTGTGATCACGCACTGCTCTGCACGCGCTGAGCCCAAACAGACCCAGAGAGGCTGAGTGACTTGCCCAAGGTCAGTGTTTTGAAGGCTTTAGAATTCTGCCCTTCGAAACAGGGCCAGGGGCAATGACTACTGGGGCAGACCCCCCTCCAGCCCCAGCCCCAGCCCCCGCCCCCGCCCCCGCCCCCGCGGCAAAGAGTAGGTGCTCAGCGGGAGGATGAAGATCAAGGGCACCAAGGGCTCATGCCCACAGACCTGGAGGAGCGTTTGCCTGAGGAGGTTCGGGCTCACCCAGGTACAGTGAAAGGGCAATTGCTGCGGTGATTTGAAGGACACCTAAAAGGTCTGGTCTGGTGTTTCCACCCCGAGTCCCGCTGTGGTGAAATCCCACCAGCAGTCATCCACAGCTGGGAAGATGGATGGCTCCAAGGGCAGGCATCCATTCCTCTCTTTGGAAAGCTTTGAGGTGAGAAGGACGGAAGCCTGGCAGTACCATCAGGTGGCCGTAGACTATGCTGGGCACCAGGACAGGCTAGATTGCTGGAGGGTAGGGCACCTAGTGAGGAGCTGAAAGAAGCTGAAGCGCCAGACAGCAAGCACCAAGATTTTTCCTGGAAGTTTGATATTTTTAAACAAACACTTTAGATACAATTTTAATTTAGTATTAAATACATATTTTTATGTCTTAGAAGGTCTACAAGTCTGGTACTTCTGCTTAACTTCGGGGTTCAGACTTCCCAAATCCCTGCATTTTGACTCTCTTCCACCCCCTGGTGGCAATATTGAAAATTGCAAATGGCTATGCAAGCTGCGGGTGGGGAGGGAGTGGATAGTAGTCATTCCTCTTGATATTAAGCTCATCGCCTGGGAAAAATGTCATTAAAAAAAAGAAAAGAGTAAAATGTGCACTACACCTAGTGTCCATAACCAAGTTAGGAGATTTTACTAACAAAGTTAAATAATACTACTATTGTAATTATGGAATAATGAAATTCAATGATCAATAGCACACATTTAAAATGATTCCTTCTGATGTGACCTGGTGGAGTAGCGGTTGAGTGCAGTCCACATACATCACAAGGTCACCAGTTTGCGTCCCAGGGCCAGCAGAAATAACCAAGGAACAACTAAGTAAAATGCTGCTTCATGCTCTCTCAAAAAAATTTTTTTTTCCTTCTAAGGAGAGGTTCAGGGTTATGGGGACAGAAGACTCTTGCTTTCACTTGATGTCCCTTTGAACTCTGAATTTGTCCCATGTGAATTTAATACAACTCCGCATTTAAAAAAATTCAATAACATTTTCATTTTTGCCTAATTCTCACCAACACATTCCTAATACTTTCTATTTAACTTTTAGAAATATTACTGTCATAAATATCTTCTACTTTATAAATTTTTATTAAAGATTTACAATAGTGAAATTACAAAGCATATACACGTTTTTAAGGTTCTTGAAATATATTGCCAAATTGTTTCCCAGAAGTTCTAACAGTCTAGATGCTCAGCAGTGGAGGAACAAGGCTCCCATAGCAGGAGTGAACCTGGCAGAGGTACTGGACAAAGAACTAATTCCCACAACAGGGAATTAGGGATTTTTTCACTGAATGGGATAGGTGGATAATTGGTGGCAAAAATAACAAATACCCACTAAAATTATCACCTTTCATGCTTTAAAAAAAAATCTGATATTTGCATTCTTTCCCTCTTTCTCTCCACCAAACCAACCTCATATTGATAACCAGATTACTCTTAATGTTCTATCCTTAATTCAACTTAATCTTCCAACAGAAACCAGCTTTCATGTCTCTCCTCACCAGGATTTCCTGTTGCCCATCAGAATTGTTCTAATGCCCGATCTTCCAGACTTTCGCAGGTCTACCCCTACCCTGATCTCTCCCAACTCCTTCCCGTCTCTCTCTCTCCTACTCCTCCGCTCACTCTCAGGTTAGTCAGGGTCTTCGTCCTGTCACCCTTTGTGGGCTTCCTAAGTCCCTCTTCCTCCTGCTCAAGTTCTACTCATTACCACTTACCCACCCTCGCTAGCCCTGTCTCTTCTCACTTCAGTTTCTAGAACCTGTCATCCTAATTATACAAACCAGCCCTTAATAATGTATTACTTATTTCCTTATGTTCTTTAATTTCTGTTCCTCATGGATGTCTTTTCTCCCCAGGAAGACTACAAAGCACTTCAAAATAAGGTTGGTATGTTCTCACGGATTAGACAATGATGAACCAGTCAGGGAATTAAATAAACTCTCGGATCAGCAACAGCAGTACTAACTTTTATGTCGATTTCCATAGCAGAAGTGAAACCTGCCAAAGATACTGGCCAAATAGCTGTCAGGCAGGTTCCCCACACCAAAATCTGGCCAAGGTGAGGCCCTGATACAAAAGCACCTGAGGGCAGGAAAAAGCTGTTGCTAGGTGTACCAAGTCATGTCAAAAGCAGAGACTGAATTTTGTCACTAAAGTTAAAAAAGCTGAACAGACTAAGGAATGAGCAGCTCAGGACAGAAATAGAATACAAGGAAGAGTGACTAGAATCCAAGAGGATGAAGTGCCCAAGGACTAGTTAGTTGTGAGGCAAGTGAGACTTGCCTTTGATCAAATCAAGGTTTAAGGTAGATACCACCTAGATGAGAATTTTCATAAATGAGAGTGAGGTAAGGACTCAAAGAACCTTGGTAAAACTGTATTAAAGATGAGGGAAAACTGGTATGTATTACCACAGAAGGCAACAAACATCCTGCTTGTGACTTTTTCTTTCTCATCAAAAGCCACTGTGAAGAGAAAGACAAGCCACAGAATTGAAATTTGGGATCCAGTGCCCAAAAAAACGTTCACAGTATGTATATATGTAAATATATATACACACACATATAAGCTTTTAAAAAGGCAGATTAAACTGCCTTTTAAAACTTTAAAAACGCAGACATTTCAACCCCTCCCCAGCCTCAAAAAAAACCACACAACAGCCATAGGAGTGTTTCCAGGGCTGGGGCAGGAATTAGATCAAGGAAGCTTAGAGCATCTTGTGCCAGAAATCACACACATAGTCCAATTGAAGGCACATCAAAGGGACAGAGTTGATGGAAAAAGTTTCCAGTGGCCAAAAGTGCAACGGTTTGAACAAGATATATAAAATTGGATTATAAATTGAGAATCTAATCAATTTTCTCATGCATAATTCAAAATAATTTACATGGGGCCCCTGCTGTTGTCTCAGGTAACTGAGACATCCGCTTGCAGATCATATAAAGCCCAAAGATCCAAGTCCAGGATAAAAAGCCAAAATATGCTTCTTCCTTCCCTTCCACCTCCTCCCGTCCTCTCCTTTCCTCCATGAACTGCTAAATAAATGAACTACTGAATGAAATAAATGATTATATATAAAAAACAATGGTTTCCTCCTCCTCTTCCTGCCTACCTGGCACCTTCCCTTTAAAAAAAAATCTGAGAAATACTTAAGCATAAGTAAATACAAATGTCATGGCAGGTTAGGGATGATGGAGCTCAAAAATTGTGCATGTGGGAAAAAATTTGATTTCTACACAAAAAAATAACTTCAGATGGACTGTGGTCAATCTTTAAGACAAATAAAGGAGACAGGAAAAAGCACTTATCTGTTCATTCTGGTCCCCTCAACATGGTCCACACACCCAGCTGCTGATTCAGCCAAGGTTTTAAGCTGGGATGGTCAATGTCACGTCAACTTGGGTAGCCGATAATGCCAGTGTTGATCAAATACCAACAAAGTAGATGTTGCTGAAAATATTTTTACAATTGATTAACACTTAAAAATCAGATTACTCTCCTTGACGGTGAGTAAAAAAAAGAATTCTGCTCCCCCAGACTTTTCCCTGGCTTCCAAACTGCCCACCTGCTTTTAAGTTTGCTAGTCCACCCCGCTCCCCCATCTCTCTGTATACACTTCCTACTGGTTCTCGTTCTCTGCACTACTCTAATTCTTGGATTAAGCTTTAAGACGCTAATGAATTTCTTTAATCAATCACAAAGCATTCTAAAATCTTTCAAAGAGTTCAACCTTAAATTATCTAGGTCTGCTGATTTTAATAATATTCAAGTAGAAAAAGAAACACGTGCATCAATTCTTCAAAGTAATCTATTTTTTTGTTTGTTTAAATGAAAGGTGCTTGTAGGAATTAAGGCAAGTAGGGAGGCAGAGGAAAGATGAGGAAATCACTTTTATTTTATTCAGTTGTTCACCAGTAGCTGTTTCTCCTGCCCTGGGTCTTGAACCGGAGGAGACCTGGGATGTATGTACCATGCTAGTTTAACCCCAGGTCACCACCAGTTCTTTTAAAACAATCACTCAAAACTACCGAAAACCACCAAGGAATAAGCAACCTTTATTTTTAACGTGATTTCTGTACATCTGGAGTATGAGAGTAATCCTTTTACAAATGGAACTGATAACTAGAAGAAACAATGACAAAACCAAACAGGTATTTGATATGAATCCACAGGAGTTTAAGCTTCAAATCCAGCCAAGAAGTTTGTTACAATTTCCTTCAGTTTTGCATCTGACTGTTCTGAGATTTTTCCATCAGCCCTATTTAGAAATAAAAGCAGATCATCAGTTCTAATTTGAATAAAAATTCAATAACCAGCCAAATTTAAAGCAAAAAAAAAACCTGTCTTTGCATCTTAAAACTTTCTAAAAAAACAAAAACAAAAACCATCATTGTGTTCATACCTGATATTACCGAGCAGGGCTTGGTGCTGGCTAATAACATGAGACAAGAAAGCACTCTCGAACTTTGTGATCTTACTGGGCTCCAGTTTATCAAGATACCCCCTTACACCAGCATAGATAACAGCCACTTGTTCCTCAATAGCCATGGGAGCTGAAAAGAAAACAAACAAAAAAGGCTGTGATTTGCTTTAAAAAAAAAAAAAAAAAAGCCTCTTTCCCCCCAAATATAGAGCAGAGCAACTTACTTTTTCCTCCAACACAGATTTATCTCTACATATCACCTGTCACTCTCAGAAAATTCTTATTAATATTCCTACAACTCCTCCCTAGGAAAGCTGTTTTCTTATAGCTGCAAATCTTGGAGTATATACTCTTTGAGTACATTCCACAAACACTATTTATCATCTGGCAACATTTATATTGTTTTGGATATAAATAATTCACTAAAAATTTATAGCAAGATAAATACATACTATTTTAAATCTGACAAATTTATTCAGATAGCTTAGAGGATGGTATAGGAATGGGGGTGGGAGAGGACTGTCTTAATTCCCAATTTATTTAGTCTGTTTTCCTGGTTACTAGCTTATAATATTTATATTCAAATGATAAGAAATGCACTTTGAGTAAAACAAGCATTAATTATATTCAAAGAAAATACCTGTGATCAAGATAATACCATGTATTAGAATATAGGTAAGTGATATTCCCAGGCCCCAACATACAGTATGAACTTGGTCAAATGAAAAGAGCAACTCACAATACTGTCCTTGCTTCAGTAACTCAGTCAGACGCACACCGCGACTCAAGAGTTGCTGAGTGGCAGCATCAAGATCAGAACCGAACTGGGCAAAAGCAGCAACCTCACGATACTGAGCCA
This sequence comes from Solenodon paradoxus, assembly GCA_004363575.1. Taxonomy (NCBI): domain Eukaryota; kingdom Metazoa; phylum Chordata; class Mammalia; order Eulipotyphla; family Solenodontidae; genus Solenodon; species Solenodon paradoxus. Next base: position 181,058 of record RJWH01001858.1, read on the forward strand.
ATTCTAGCTTCATGGTACCTGCCACCTGGAACAGAGGCAGTCAATTCACAAACACTACACACAGGCTGACTTTGAGCTAATAATACCACACCGCCCCGCTCTCTGACAAAGCAATGTAATTACCTGCTTCATGGCCCTGGTTTGGGCAGCAGATCCCACACGGGACACAGACAAACCAACATTAATGGCAGGGCGGATACCTTTGTAGAACAATTCTGTTTCCAAGAAGATCTATAAAGAGGATACACATAACAACAGTCCAAAGAAATTATTTTCAAAATTAAGTCACTGTCCCAAAAAATCTCTAAGAATACTTTTTATGGTAAAGAGCCCCTCAAATCCTTCTTTTTAAGTATATCCCTTTCACTCTTTTTTTTTTTTTAATTTAAAGGAAGGGTACAGGCAGGAATGAAGGCAAGTAGGCAGCAGGTAGGGAGAGAAGGAAGAAGCATTTTTATTTAGCTGCTCATCCTGGCTGTTGCCTCTGGCCCCAGGTCACAAACCCAGGTCCTTGGAATGTATGTGGACTCTGCCAGCTGGAGGGGGCAGATGTATCTACTAGGCCACCAGGGTGCACCCTCAAATCTTTTACAACCCAAATCAACCTACCTAATATCATTGTTGCTGAGATTAGAGATGTGAGATGAGTGGAGAGAAAAAGTAACATTAAAAAATATACAGAGGAGTGCCATCTGGTGGAATGGCAGTTAAGTCAATCATCTCTGAAGGTGCCCAGGTCACATACCCCTGGGATGGGGGTAAACAATGACTGTAAACAACTAAGTAAAATGTTTCTTTCTTGCCTGTTACTCACCTTCATGTCTACACGCACACACACACACACGAAGTGATATAATCGCTGAGATTTGCTTCAAAATCAGGCGTGGGTATAATAAATGAAGCAAGAATGAAGTATACTATATTATGAATTGATAAATGGATAAGAGATGGGGAGGTTATACTATTCTTCATTTGAAATTTCCACAGTAAAAAGCAAAAGGCATTTAACAAATCAGTTCGTAACCACTAGTCTCAACAAATGCCTTGGCATCATCTAAAGTTTTAATACTTATTTTAATCAAAAACTACCTGTCCATCAGTGATGGAAATAACATTCGTTGGAATGTAGGCTGACACATCACCAGCTTGTGTTTCGATGACTGGCAAGGCTGTCAGTGAGCCACCACCAAAAGAGTCGTTCATCTTGGCTGCTCTCTCTAGCAGACGGGAGTGCAGGTAGAACACATCACCAGGATAGGCCTCACGACCAGGGGGCCGGCGGAGCAGCAGTGACATCTGACGATAAGCAACAGCCTACAATATGGAAAAGGATTGTGAAGTTCACCTGAGAGAAGCGACATTTGTCAACTTTCTTTTATGTAGTTCAAACACACAGATTCTAACAAGGATTTCCTTTGACCTGTTTGGATAAGTCGTCATAGATGATCAAAGCATGTTTGCCATTATCCCTAAAGTATTCTCCCATAGAACAGCCAGAATAAGGAGCCAGGTACTGCAGTGGGGCAGCATCAGAAGCAGTAGCTGAAACCACAATGGTGTACTTCATGGCATCTAGGAAGAAAATAAATGTTTTGTTATGAAGGTTGTGAATATTGTGATTTTAAATTAGAGGTCATTATATAATTAAGTACCTTACTACTAAGTGGTTGACTATTAAGATTAACCAGTGCTATATAATTTCTACTATACAAAGAAACCAACAGAACCTTAAAATTTACGATTCCTTTTTTTTTTTAATTAATTTGCTTTATTTACTGATTAGAAGTAAAGGTGAAACGTTCAGTCACTAGCGGGAACGGTACTAAGCAATAAGAGGTCTCGAAAACAGCGACAAAATCAGACCTGCATCTGTTAGTCTCTTCACCAACTGGGCAACGGTGGATCTCTTCTGACCAATAGCAACATAGATGCAGTACAGCTTCTTCTTTTCATCTGAGCCATCATTGAAACGTTTCTGATTAATGATTGTGTCAATAGCAATTGACGTTTTGCTTTATAAAAAGAACAAAAACATAAATCTTACTAAATACTTCAAAGGATTTCTCAATTAAAACTTTACTACTACTAAACATCTTATCACATTCTATTCTCCCCGTTATATCCAAAGCGTCTACCATTCTAAGCCTAACAAATCAACTTCCAACAGAGCAAATTTTAGGTACAACTTATAACAAATTCTATGTCTTTACCCAGTCTGCCGGTCACCGATAATCAGCTCACGCTGACCACGACCAATTGGCACCAAGCTATCCACAGCCTTAATGCCAGTCTGCATTGGTTCCCTCACAGAGATGCGAGGAATGATCCCAGGGGCTTTCAGGCCAACTCGCCTACGAGTCTTGGAACCAATTGGACCCTGTTAAAAAAAAGAAAAAGAAACTCCCTGAATAATCAGCTTTGACGTTTGTAAGAAGTTACAACCACATCTAATAAATGTTAAACCTACCTTTCCATCAATGGCATTACCAAGGGCGTCTACTACACGGCCCAAGAGTTCCTCACCAACTGGAACATCCACAATGGCTCCTGTCCGCTTCACAATATCTCCTTCCTTAATTAGTTTATCATTTCCGAACACCACAACACCAACATTGTCGGGTTCCAAGTTCAGAGACATGCCCTACACAAGACATAATTGAACACTTCTAATTAAAGCTTGACTTCTCATATACCAAACACTACATAATATGAAAACAGGTAGGAGGTAAAAAGCAGTACTGTCCTTTTTAATCTGGCTTGTACTCCAACGTTTTTTCAACAAGGCTTTAAAAAGAGCAGTAAGTTCCCATTAATAATCTTAGGATAGCAGTTGGAAAGTCTAACATGCTCATTACCCCAACTGAACCAAAAAAAAGTAAAATCAAAGCAAACAAGTTAAGCTTTTTCCACTGCATTTCCTTTGATTATGGTGTTTTAACTGTGCAGACAGTAACTAAAAATTTTAAGAATGATTTACATTTTGACCTCTGAGAAGCTCAAGTTTCAAAAAGTATCTAATCAGAACTTGTAATCATCAGGTTAGTAGAAAGTTAAATTAAAAGCTACCTGATTTTAGCCAATCAAACAAATTTTCATAATATAACACTAGTCAACTCTCATCATTATTACCTTATTTCATGACTAAGGCAAAAAAGGTTATATGCCAGGAACTGAGTCTGGTCAGTGATGAAAGCTCTAGCAAAGAACTTAGAATACCTTGGGACATCACTGCAAGCACAAAATCTTTCATCTAAAATTCTGGTGTTCAATATAGTAGTCACTAAACACATGTGGCTAAATTAAGTCAAACTTCCTCAGCCACAGCCATTCTTTGCATGCTAAATAGACAAACATATAACTTCTTAGAATTGGGGTGAAAGTTTTTGCGACTTTTTTATTTCAGAGCCAGGGAGTGCTCTTGTGGCAGACCCAGCAAGGTGTGGAAGAGGAAGGCGAGGGAACACAAAAAAAATAGCAAATATAGAAAAATGCTTCTCCCTTCCTTTCTCGTAAAAAAATAAACTTCAGAACTAGTGGCTACAACTTGAGAATAAATCAGTCCCTAGAATAAAAAACTTGGTTAACCAAAGCCTTAAATTTATTTTCACAATGTTTGACAATAACCAAAAACAAAACAAAAAACTGAGTTTTTGTTTTTAAGAAGGAAGGCAGACAGAAATGAACACAGTCGAAAGAAGCATTTTTATTTATTTGTTTATTTTGGTTGTTCCCCCAGTCCTGGGTTGCAAATCCAGGTACTTGGGCTTTACATGGACTATGCGCCAGTGGCCAACTTAATGCCTGAGCCACCAGTGAACACTGCAAATTGAGATTTAAGGTTAAAAAAGAAATGGACACAATCTCTGAATTTTGAAATGAATAACTGATATGACAACAATCCTAAAACACCAAAATCTCATTTTATAAATTACCTTTAAGCCTGAAGAAAACTCTACCATCTCTTCTGCTTGAACATTTCTCAGTCCATGTACTCGGGCAATACCATCACCAATACTTAAAACACGACCAGTCTCTTCAAGGTCAACAGAGGTATCAGCTCCAAGAATCCGCTCTTCCAGAATAGAGGACATCTCGGCAGTGCCTATTGAAAAGATAATTTCAAGGGGAAAAAAAATATTAATCTGGTTCCAACATTTTTTTAAAACCCATTTCCCCAATAACATAAAACTATAATTTCATGGTCATAATGATGAAATTTTATTCTAAACATAACATACATAAATCTATTAAAAAAAGTTAGAGCTACCATTATGGAAAAGAAGAATCCAAGCAATTGAGAAAAAACGTAAGACAAATGTTAACCAGTTAAGAAGCTAATAAAATCAATCTATCTCCTTAACATAAACATTTCTCTTCTTTTACTTTGATTACAAAGATATTTGTACTTATCTCGAAACCTGAATTTTTGGCAACCTTTACGAAGATATACTTTATATAAATACAGTCTATTTTAAAAGGCACCTATTAGTGCGCCCTGGTGAAGTAATGGTTTGGTCAACTGCCTCCACTTCCAGCTGGTGCAGTACACATACATGTCAAGGACCGGGAGTTTTAAGTCCTAGGCCAGGGAAAACCACCAAGATGCACAACAAAATAAAAATAAAGTTCTTCTTTCTCTCTCTTCCTGTCTGCCTGCCTACTCGTCTTCATTACTACCCGCATCTTCCCATTAAAAAAAAAAAAAAGACCAAATAAATAAGCAACAAGGCACCCATTTACAAATATGTTATCTTTCCCTTTAAAGGCATAGAGGTATTATTTGCCATCTTATGTGGTATATTTACTTATATCTTTATTTCAAAAGCCTTAAAAGAATTCCCCAGCCTACAAGCCCGTAGGATCTTCCTGTGCTCACCTCCTGTCTCTATCATACTTGCAATGTGCAAATTCAGACTGCCAGGTATTGCCTTTGAAAAACCTAGAGATAAAAATGGCTTTTTCCTAATACTTAGCAGAAAAAAGAAATCTTTTATAGATCACAAAAGGTGCCCACCAGCTGATGTTTATTTTCTAATTCTACCCAAAGATATCAGAATAAAGAAGCGATACTAACATCAAAAATTTTGTTTTTGTAGTTCATTTCACTAGAAAAAGTGAACCTCTCAAGACAGGGCTAAATGGCATGTTATGGATTAAGAATCAGATTCAGTAGTAGCTAAGAGTGAAAGGAAATATTAACAAATAAGAACCCCCACAGAACAGTTACGTAGCACACATAACATATTTTCATTTAATGACAAAATAGTAAGTATGAGATAGACTTAGAAATACCGACTTACCGGTCTTCTGAAGACGAGTGTTACTGGCATGGAGGTTTCTTGCAGCAATGAAGGATGATCCGAAGGCATTTTTGGAGACCTAGCGCAAGAACATTTTAAAGAATTTGATCTTTTAAAAAGCTTCTACAAAACTAGTCAGCTTAAACAAATATGGGGTTAATCAAGTTAGCTGTGAAAAATTTAATTATGTTCAAAATATTTTGCAAAAATTGGAAGACTTTTAATCACATGGGAAAATACCTTGCAATATATATATGAAAATCTATTATGTAATTCCTGGTACTCTGAGCTACAAAAAGCATACCTTAAAAATGCAGTTAATTTTTTTAAAGCAACAGTTAATAAAGTATATGCATCTTTTCCTTGAAAAGCGTTGGGAATTATTACTTTTATTTTAGATGCAGTATTTCAAAGAACATGGGACAATTCTCAACAGAGTGCCTATTTTACGTGTACGTGTACACACACACACACACACACACACACACACACAGAATAAACGTTAGAATTTGATTGTAAACTAAAAGGCATAGTATATGGGAACTTTAAAAAAATCACTTCAACGAAGTCTGCAGCAGTCTGGACCCCCCCTCCTTCTCCACGTTGTAAGGCCGTGATTGATGACTGGCAATTCTGATCTACTACCTTCTACAGAACCTAAATGAAAATGGTTAAAAATGCTTAGCACAAAACCGACAACCCAAACACTGCCTGTGGGGTTTGTGAGGGCTCTAAGATCGTCAGTATGCTTATTTCACCTACCAAATTTGGATTACTTTCAAGATGGTAAAGAGCGCTTCCACAGAACTGAAGGGTTGTGTTACCTTCAAAAGAGGTAAGGTATGAAGGGCAATGCCCTTCATAGGCATTTTCCAATCTATGGTCTACATTACTGGTTATCAATCGTTACGATTCCTAAAAGACGAAATCTCAAGTCGTGTGCAAGTGCTACAAAGCAAAGTCGTCTATCAGACAACTTAGAAACTCGCTTCACTGCTGTCAGGGCCATATGAAATGTGCATATGAAATGCACCTCTGCCTCCCTTTTTTCACAATCCATTTTCACAATCCATTCCAAATCGGGCCCTAAGAGACGGCTGCTGCAGTATTCAGAAACCCACGTTCCTGTACTGCTTCCCTCGGAACGTCGACCTCCGGGGCAGAGGTGAACTCCCAGGGCGGCCTGACCTTCATACAATGTCAGGCTTCCCTTGCTCGCTTCAACAAGGCTGCCAACACGCGACCTTCACGCGAGGGAGTCGCGGAGCATCGGCGCAGCCGAGCCTCGCCGTTTCCAGCCGGCCTCGAGCGCTAGCGCCCAGCCCTGACCTTCACGCAGCCTCTCTCCGACAGCTCAGCCAAAGACCGGAATCCTCCTGAGGCCCATCCCTGGCCAGCACTGAGGTCACTGTCTCCCATGCACCACGCGACACCATCCCGCAGCAGCCCAGGGCACAAGGGCCCCTCCGGCGCGCACCCGGCTCAGCCCGAGCAGCCGGCGGTGCAAGATGGCGACGCCCGCCGCAGCCCCTCACTCTCCTCGCAGAAAGGGCTGCCGAGCCGGCGCATCAGCATCCACCCGCGGCCGCCCGGCCACGTCCCTCCCGCAGCTCCCCGGCGCTCACCAGCCCGGCCCGCCGAGGGAGGCAACGGGCCACGGCAGCGGCAACGCGCACGGACAGCATCTTGGTAGCTTCAGCTCAGGTGGCTCCTCCGCAGCCGCAGCCTCTGGACTGACTGGGATAAAATGGCCGCGCGGCAAGGAAGGTCAAGGCTGCCCGCCCACCTGACCCGGAAGTACCGCCCCTCCCTGTCGCCACCGGACGCGAATCTCGCTGGGGTGCCGGTGGAGCTACCGTTTCCAAGCATCGTTTTTTAGATTTAAACCTCAAAATGAGTGATTAAAGTTTGGCCAGCTTCGGCCCAGAGTGTCGGTACACATTTCTTTGGGTCTTTTGAGCCGACCTTGTGGTTGCCCCTGACTACCACGTGGGTAGCGGAATCCGCTAAACAGCCGCTCCCGGGTTCCAGTTCGGTTGTGAGCGGCGGGGTCACCGGGTCCCGGCGCGGCGGCTGGGCGATGACAGGAGTTGATGGTGCCCGGTGCGAGGCTACAGCTGTTCAACCTTGGCGCTGCCGCAGCAATAAGCTTATTTCTCCCATCCTCCCCTCATCCCGGCGGGTGATCCGCCCAACTTTTCCAAATGAGCCGCTTCATCCTCAGACCGCTGGCCTGGCTCAAATCCTCAAAATTTGGAGTCCCGTGAATTTTTGACAAGCATCTACACCTTTCTAAGTGATAGAGTAGGAACTTTGTCATTTGGAGTGAAACGGAGGTGGGCGTTGGGGCCAGAGAGCCACTTTTCTATACTTAAGAATGGGGCCGTTAACTTCTGAGAAGTATTTTGGTTTCATCCACCAAATCCTGTTTGCATCCAAAACCTTAATTTGATGGGGGCATATGAATATCTGGGTTCAAAGGGTCGTCTCTGAAAAAATGACTTCCAATTGTACGGGCAGCAGTTCTTTCCTCTATATTCTATTTCTTTTCAAGGTGAACCATAGGTAAATATGATAATCCTCATAGGCTAACAGGAAGATTTTGTGTTAATAAAAAACAGCAACGTTGCAGAGATACTTTGTAAAACTTGTAGTGATGAAAATGTACAAAAGGCATAAAGATAACACCCCACCCCCATCCTCATGCCCATTGGCGTCACCAAGTTATCTGAAATTGGGCTGCTGAGCAGAGTTATAACTTAGAAACAAAAAGAATAAGCAACCCATACAACATATTTTCTAGTTAAGATTCATTTGAAAAGAGAATTTAATTGCTTTAAACATATGCCTTAGATTTGGTGCTGGGCCTGATCCACAATTTAATATTAAAGTACTGTACTAGCCAGACCCAAGTTGCCCAAGACCTGAGCATAATGCTTTTCAATCCTGAAGAAGTCACTTGGAGGCCCAGCAGCATGAGGCATTTATTTATTACTTAAGAACCGATGAAAGCCAATCAGTAGAGGAAGACACTGCTAAAATGGTGACCAACTGTGCAATGGTTATATAGAATAAAATTACATCAGTTCTGATCAATCATTAACTTCAAGGTTTAGAGTACAAAGGTGAAAAAGCTTAGATCTTCAGGGAAGATCATGTGGGCTGAGGTACAGAAACCAGATGTTCCCCTGGGATGGTCTGTTTGGGAAATGTTCTGCCCTGTACTGGGGGGAACAGTGTCTCGGGAGGTGTTATCATTGGTGCCAGAATCTAGGATGGAATTGTAAGGAATATAGCTTACATATAGGGGCATGTCATGCTACATATACATGTCACAAAAAGTTGAGTTATTGGCCTACCTCTCCTAATGTAGCACAGTACACTGCAGGCAGTTACGTAGAGCAATAAGGTGTAAACTGAGGAGACTGAAACACTCAACTGGAGCCAGAAGACTATGGTCAGATTCCTATTCAATTACCTAATCTTGGTCAAGTGATTTAATCCTTCTGTGTGTGTGTGTGTGTGTGTGTGTGTATTTTTTGCTATTTATTAGATCATATACTTTGAGTCATATATGAAAATAAATATACCTATGTTGAATTAATCATGAGTAGAAGCTATCTTATAACCCAAATATTTGTGTTACAGTTTTTATTTTATTTTGCTTTTATTGTCTAAAAAAGAAAAACCAACTAAATACACATCAGTGTTTCTCTAGGGATCTTTATGACAACCCTCTGATAAAAAGTAATTATATAATTAGTGGGATATGATATAATTAAATGATCTGACAAATTTATCATACTAATCATTGTTTTTTCTATGCATGAATGATAGTCTTGTATTTAAGAATATACATAATGCACTTTAAAGATTCTGTCTAATAATTCATATCATAGTACTACATCAAATTAATAAACATAATGTATTCTTACAAAAATACCCTTATTTATATAAAAATTTTAGTGACTACTTTATGTAAAATTCATTAAATATGCTTTTAATAGCAGAAAGCTGTTTTATAGAGAAGCATGTTTTTTTCCCAAAGGAAAGGTACAGGCAGGAATGAAGGCTAGTAGGCGGGCAGGAAGCGATAGGAAGCAGCAGCACTTTATTTTATTCAGTTGTTCATCACTGGTTTCCCTGACCCCAGGTCTTGAACCAAGGACCTTAGGATGTATGTGGATTGCTCCCAGGATGTGCTAGGCTACCAGGGTGCACACAAGAAGTACTTTTTTTTTTTCTTAAAAATACAAGTTGGAGTGAATGTGAGCAGGCAGGCCAGAAGAGAGAAGAGGAAGAATCTTTTTTTTAATTTTATTGTTCATCTTGGTTGTTTTCCCTGGCCCTGGGTCACAAACCCAGGTCCTTGGGATGCATGCGGAATTCCCCAGCTGGAGGCAGCAGACTTATCTGCTAGGCCACCAGGGCATGCCAAGATGCCAGTTTTAAAAAGATATTCAGTCTTCCCCTGAATGGATTCCAATACCTCTTCTCAATTGTTTTTCGTGTGTTCGTTGTTAATGTGAAAAATGTTAAAACATTGAGTGTCCGTCCATTTTACAAGGTCCCTATAAAAATGAAACAAAAACAGGAGAATACATAGAAAAGGACACATTGCTGTATAAATATAAAGAACTTCTCATAGTGTTAATACAGAGTGTTAGGGAGGAGAGAACTTAAGGGAAGGCAAGAAATGAATAGAAGAATGATGGAGCGGCAGTGACTACCAGCAGTTGGATGCTGTCCTCCACTTCAAAACCATCCCCAGCACATTTAGTCCTTTGGTAGTGGAAATTATGGGATAAGATTTAAAATCGCCACAGCTTATATTGCCAGTCAAGTAAAAATTTTAAGTAAATACATTCTGTGTGGAAGAAACATCTGTTATTTAAAAAGCAAGTTTCAGGTCTTTAGACAAGTGATGCAAGTGAGAAAACAAACACCTAGGTGGTTCTACGTGTCCTGAAGATTATACCACGTAGCCAGAAAGCAGTAATTGAATGGTAAACTAGGAGAGACAGGCAGAGCTGGAGCCTTGGACCAGCCTCCTTCAAAGTTTCTGCAACCTGGAATCTTAGTAAAAACTACAACTCCCAGAAAGCCCGCGGCTCTAGGGGGCGGGGTCAACGGGTTGTGGGCGGGGCCTCCAGAGCGAGCTGGGCGCACCTCCCGCGAGGAGTGTTTCCAGAAAGTGGCGGGTTCTACGGTTATGCAGGCGCGGGAAGAGAAAGAAACGCAGGTAATCTGGCGCAAGCTTGGATTTGCGGCCTTCTGAAAACTGCATCTTTGACACCCCGCGGGTCTGGCGGATCTCTTGGGCGCGCCCCATTTACTTTTTACCTCCCTCTGCTCTTCCAGTTTCAGTGCCGCTTTCACGATCTGTGAGCCCCCAGATCCCCCTGAAATGGGCGTTTCCTTTCTTCCCCGCCTGCCCTTCCTTGGACGCGGGCTGGGGAAGGGATTGAGGGGTCTCCAAGACGAAACCCCACCCAGCCGGTCTAGTGAGACGTCTCAGACCAAACCCAACCTCCAGCAGGCCTTGCTGTCTACAGCTTCTTCCTACTAGAATTTTCACACTGACCTGCTTCTACTCTGGCATCCCAACGCCAGGAGCCCCCGGCACTGCGCGGCTTATGGTGTGTTGCGCACAACTCTTTTCCAGACTTTTGCACGTTTAATAATGCCTTAATGCTGGCTCGTTGAACTTTTAAATGATAAGAGCGATGCAAATTATCTCCGCTTTGGGAAACGATGGATTACTTTCTGGGAATTTTGACCATTGATCATTGTGCTTGCTTACTGCTAAAATACTTCCTGACAATGGTATTCATCTCTCTTAAGACGGATAGCAAAAACGAAATGGTTAGTTTGCTTCTGATCATTTTGTTATATTTGCTTTGCGCCATTGCAATAAACGAGACTTATGTTGGTCTTCCTTTTAATGGTTAGGTTGCTGCGTGGTTGAAAAAAATATTTGGAGATCACCCCATTCCACAGTATGAGGTGAATCCACGAACCACAGAGATTTTACATCATCTCGCAGAACGCAACAGGGTCCGGGACAGAGATGTCTCCCTGGTAATAGAGGACTTGCAACAGAAAGCTGTTGAATATGAATCAGAAGGTGAGATTAATTACAAAGTTTTGAATGAGATAATAACCAAAGAGGTAATACATTTTGTAACAGTGTAGTGTAGGCAATTTGTTAGTTTCTTTATTTTACCCAGATTTGTCTTCTACTCTGTTGTCATAGTAACTTAAATCAGAAGCTTTATTATAGTAAAGGTTTTATTGGTACTCTGATAGTCAAAACAGAAAGCCCCCCAAAATAAGAATCTAAACTTAGTAGTCCAACAAAGATCCCTTGTAGTTTTTCCCCATCTGTTTCTGGGTCCCTTCTAATGAGCCACCAGGATTTTTGAGGTGGCAGCCATGAACTGTGAGAATTGATTAAATCTCTCTATAGCTGTGTTTTCAGGGGATTGCATTGGAATTTTCTGTGCATATGTAATTTGAAAAAAAGTACATTCAAGATACCTCTTATTTTCATAATACAAACCATAAAAAAATAAAGATGGACTCAAAAAACCTTTCATGGAAAGGAAGTGGGAACTCCATTTGCCCTGTACTTAACTAGGTATCTGTCACCTGTTATGTATGATGTTTTGCTTGTAGTGCCATTTATTTTGTAATTCTGACTTTTTTTTTTTTGCTTTCCCCTGGCCCCAAGTCTCGAACCAGGGTCCTTGGATTTTGCATGGCCTGCACCTTAGCTGCGGAGCCATAAGACTGTGCCTGTGTTATAATTCTATTGCATATGTACTTTTTCCAATCTTCTTTTTAAAATCAACATATTGATGCAGCTCAGTGGAGTAGTGGTTTGGTCAACTGCCTTTGGCCTGAGGAGTCCATGCCCAAGGACCTGAGTTCTTATACCCAGGCTGGAGGGAACAACCAAGATGAACAACTAAATAAATTAAGTGCTTCTTTCTCCTTTCTTAAAAAGAAAAATCAACATATGTAAAATTGACTTTGTTTTGGTGAACAGTTTCAGCAGGCATGGGTTCTGGTATCACCCTTCTATAATCAAGGATGCAGAGCAATTTTGTCACCCTCAAAAATCTTTCCTGAAATGCTCCTTTGTAGTCCTACTCTGCAATATATGTGATTTTAAAATTGTTTTACTTTTAAGTGATTTTATTTTTGTAGTTATTAAAATACAGTAATAACAAAGGAGCTTTGGTTCTAGAAAAATCACATTTTGTCAAAGATTTCTCTTTTCTGTCATATCCTATCCCTGTACTTACGTACCTTTAAGGATGATGCGTTAAATAGCAAAGACTTCTATTAATATATATGAAATTTGAACAACATTTTAATACTTAGTTATCTAGAAGGGCCCTACCACTATTAACATCTGTTAACTCTGCACTCATGTACCTTAATCATTATTATTTTCTAATTTTCCTTCCTCTTAGACAGTGAAGGTCTTGAGCAAAAAAACAGAAAATTTGGAACCTTGTAACAAGTGTAGATTTATATATAATATGAAGTATGAAATAAATTCTGAGTAGTGATATCATATAGCTTTCTGGACTTGAATAGCTCATGAGCTCAAAAATTATGCAAATCATTTTTAGATGCAGTTTTTATTTCTGTACAGTACAGTTCTTTGCAACACATGAGAGTGGAACACTTGAAATAGTTCCAGAAATTGGAAATGGTTATAAACTTTTATAAAGACTTCTTAATCACGATGGATACAGATGAAACTATTGAAACCATTCTTCATGATAAAGTGAAAAGAAAAGATAATGTTCTGGCCAGAACCTCCAATCAAATGTTGACTAGATTTAGCGAGAATGGGCATCCCTTTCTTCTTCTGATCTTAGAGGAAACGCACCAAGTGTTTATCATTAGGTATAATGTTAGCAGTGGGATTTGTTGTAGATGCCTTTTATCAAGATGAAAAAGTTACCTTCTATCCCCAGTTTATTGAATACCTTTATCATGAAAGGTTGTTAGCTTTTGTCAAATGTTTTTTTCTGTTTCATTGAGAAATCATGCGGTTTTTGTTTCTTACTCTGTTCATAGAACATATTAACTTTCAGATGTTGAACCAAAATTTATCCTTTAGGATAAATCCATGTGTTCATGGTGTTTTGTTTTTGTTTGTTGGTATTTTTACTAAGGAAAGGTGCAGGCAGGAAGAGAGAGGAAGAAGAAGTATTTTATTTATTTTGTATTTAGTTGTTCACACTGGTGGTTTCCCCCTAAACCAGGGACTCATACCCGGGGGTATGTGGCCTGGGTTCCTCTGGAGGCAATTGACCTAACCACTACTCCACAGGGCCTGCCTGATTTTTTTTTTTTTTTTAAATAGATTGCCATTTGCTAGTATTTTGTGGAGGATTTTTGCTTCCATATTTAAAAGAGTTGTTAGTCTGTAGTTATTCATTCTCTGTGATATCTTTGTCTGGTTTTGGTATCAGGATAATACTATTCCTCATAGAGTTGAGAAGTATATCCTCGCTTTTTTCTGAAAGAGTTAGTGAAGAATTCATATTCTTTAAATATTTGATAGAATTCAGTGGCTAAGTCATTTGAGTCTGAGCTTTTCTTTGTGGGTAGTTTTTTGTTTTGTTTTTGTTTTTGTTTTTAAAGAAAAGGTGCAGGCAGGAATCAAGGAGAGCAGGCACGCAGGAAGAGAAAGGAGAAAGAAGCATTTATTTTATTTTACTTGGTTGCTCACACTGGTTGTTTCCCTCTGGGCATAGAACTCAAACTTAGGGGTATATGGACTCTGCTCCTTCGGAGGAGTTGACCCAACTACTACTCCACCAGGCCGTTCCTATGGGTGGCAGTTTTTGATTAATAATTCATTTTCTTCGCTTGTTAGAAATCTATTCAGATTATCTATTCTGTAGGTAGTTTCGGTAATTTATGTCCTTGGAATTTGTCCATTTTCATCTAAGCTATTTAAACTGTTAGGAATAATTGTTCATAGTTTTCCTATATAATTCTTTATGTTATGTAGGTAGGTTGGTGTTATGGACTCTTTCATTTCTGATTCTAGTAATTTGACTCTTAGTTTAAGCAAGCCGAAGGCTTTTCCATTGTGTGACATTTTTTTTAAAAACTAGCTTTTGATTCCATTGTCTTTTCTCTATAGTTTTTCTGTTTTCTATTCATTAACTTCCACTTTAATCTTTATTATTTCCTATCTTTGGCTTACTTTAGGTTTAGTAGGCTTATTTTCTGTCTTAAGATGGAAGATTACTTATTGAGATCTTGCTTAATCTAGGAATTTAGAACTATAAATTTCTCTCTACTGCATCCCATAAACTTCAGTATGTTTTGTCTTCATTTTCATTCATCTCAAAGTATGTTCTATCCCCCCACCTCCTTTTTTTGTAAAGAAAGGTGTGGGCAGTAGTAAAGGCGAGTAAGCAGCCAGGCAGGCCGAAAGACAGAGGAAGAGGCAGCATTTTTATTTATTTTTATTTCAGTTGTTCGAACTAGTTATTTACCCCCAGACCCAGAACTCGAACCCCAGGGGTATGTGGCCTGAGCCCCTGGAGGCTATTAACCTGAATGCTGCTCCACCAGAGCGTGCCTAATTTTCCTTTTGATTTTTTCTGATCTCTTGGTTATTAGGGGTGTGCTGTTTAATTCCACTTATTTACGATTTTTCAAACTTTTTTTTTTTTAAAGGAAAGGTGGAGGCAGAATGAGGGTGACTAGGCAAGCAGGCAGGAAGAGAGGAGGAAGAAGCGTTTTATTTCAATGTTATCAGAGAATATGTTTTTTTGATTCTTTTAACTTTATGGGGCTTGTTTAAATGGTCTAGCATAAAGCTGTTTGCTGGAGAATGTTCCATATGCATTTGAGAAGAATATATATTTTGTTGTTGAATGTTCTGTGAATGTCTCTTGCGTTAGTCGGTTATAGTGTTGTTCATAACTTCTATTTCTGTGTTGATTTTGTACCAGTAGTTCTTTCCATTATTAAAAATGAGGTGTTGAATCTCTAACTATTATTGTTATATTGTCTGTTTCTCCTTTTTCAGTTTTTCTGCCATGTATTTTAATGCTTTGATATTAGCTGTATGTATTTATAATTCTGTCTTTTGATGACTTAGTCATTTCATCGCTTCAGGATCCTTTATCTTTAGGAACAGTTTTGTTATGTCTTTTTCGTCTTAATGTCAGGGGAGTCACTCCAGCTTTCTTGTGGTTGCTCTTACCTGGTCTCTTATTTCATTCCTGTTTTTCAATTTATTTGTACTTTGATATGAAGTTGCACTGTAGTAGACAGTTTATATATGGATTAGGTTGTTTTGTTTTTTAATTAAGTCTAACAAACTCTGCCTTTTGGTTAGATTGTTGAATCTATTCCCAGTTAATGTTTTTGATGTATATAATTGAATTACTTCTGCCAACTTGCCAATTTAATTTAATTAATTTATTTATTTTTAAGGAAAGGCAAGGCCAGGATGAAGGTGAGCAGAGGCAGGCAGGCAGGAAGAGAGGAGGAGGAGGAAGTATTCTATTGTATTTATTTGTTCATTTCAGTTGTTTACCCAAGCCCTGGGTGGCAAACAGTCATGGTGGGATTATGTGGACTGAGTCCAGCTGACTTAACAATTAAGCCACCAGGGCGCGCCACCAGCATAATTTTTGTTTTCCATATGTCATGTCTGTTTTGTTTCTCTATTCTTTTACTGGTTTCATTTGTATTAAGTAGTTATTTTCTAATGTGGCATTTAAAATCTTTAGTAATTCTTTTACTATATGTATTTTTTTATTTTTAGTGATTACACAAAGTTATGCTGAATATTTATTAGAATTCGTTTCAGATTTATACTGTTAATTCCAGTGAGAAACAGAAATATTTCTCCTATAGAGCTTTATTCTTTCTCCCTTTTTGTAGTATCATTGTTATACATGTATGTATGTATGTATGTATGTATATATATATATATATATATATAAAATCTAGTAACATTACAAACCCAGTGATCTAATAATTATTACTCTACCAGCCATAGTCATTTTCTTAACACCATATACCTTTGCTCCATACATGTCCTTCGTGCTCTTTAGCATGCATATATTACATTTCTATGACCCAGCAATACGTTTTATCATTATCTTATACAATTGCTTTTTTAATAAGTCAAGGGAAAAAAAAGGAGAAGGAATATTTATTTATGCTCTCTTTATAATTCCACAGTTACTTTTACTGATACTGTTTTTTCTCAAGTACATTCAAATTACTCTTTGGAGTCACTTGTTTGTTGTCCCCTCCAGCCCTGGGCTGTAAACCTCCGTCCTTGGGCCTTATGTGGACCTCATCATCCGGATCTGTGGACTGAACCACTGAACCATTGGACATGCCATGCCTTCATTTTAGTGAAAGATAACTTTGCTGGGTGTTAGGATTCTTGGTGGACAGTTTTTCTCTTTGTGTTCTTTGAATATGTTATCTCATTGCCTTGTGGCCTCCATTGTTTCTATTGAGAAGTTAACTGTAATCTTCTTGAGTTTTCCTTATTTATAACAATTCATTTTTATTTTTATTTTTCCAAGATTTTATCCTTTAACTTTTTTTTTCTTAAGTAAAGGTTCAGGCAGGAATGAAGGCAAGTAAGCAAGCAGGAAGGGAGAGGAGGAAGACACATCTTTATTTGATTTTTATTTAGTTGTTCACACTAGCTGTTTCCTCCCTGGACCCAGGACTCAAACCAAGAGGTATGTGACTTGCTCCTTCCCAGGTGATTGACCTAACTGCTGCTCCACCAGGGCACGCTGACATTTTTATTCTTAGTTGTCAGTGAATATTTTTGCATTTCTCCTATTTGACTTGTTGCCTTGTTATTTGTTGGGTTATTCCTAGATGTGCTTTATTGTTTTTCAATAAATACCATACTTTTTCAGGAATTGTTTCTTTGGCTGTTTTTTTCCACTTTTTTCTTCTCCTTCATGCTCCCATTTTTGCATGTTATATGCTTAATCATGCTCCACATTTTTCTGAGGCTCTCTTTTCCTTCATTCTTTTTTCTGTGTTTTCCACCTTCCATAATCTCTGTTCATCTAGCACTGCCACTTCAGATCTATTGTTAATTCTCTTATTTGAGTGAATGTTTAATTTTACTTTTTGTATTCTCAGCTCTAGAATTTCCAGTTCTTCTTTTTATAATTTCTACCTCTTTATCAGTATACTCTATTTGATGCATCTTCGTTGTCATACCTTTTATTACGTTTTTAATCATGGTTTCCTTTGTTACTGTCAGCATGTTTATTGTGGTTATTTTGAAGTCTTTACTGACAAGTCCAATATCTGGTCATTCTCACAGGAAGTTTCTCTTCCCACCCCCGCCCCTCCAGTATTAGGGTCATGCTTTCTTGTTCTTTGCATTCCTCATATTTTTTTGGTTAGAAACTGGGAATTTCAGTTAATATAGTATAGGCACTCTGGGTCCTAGCTCTCCCTTGCCCCTTCAGAGCTTGTTATTTTTATTTATTTATTTAAAGATCTCTTGAATTATTTTAGTGAAGTATTTTTGCCTTGGACTATATATCCACTGATCTTGAGAGTGTCCTTAGGTCTGAATTTCTCTGGGCTCTATTGCAAATGAACTCAGTTCCTTTGGGAAGATAATGGGGGCTATCCGTTTTATGTCTTGCTTCTTCTCCCTTTAGGCCAAAAACCCTCTCTGAGTCAGGACTCTAGAACTGGGAGTTAGGACAATGGCAAGATTTTTTTGAGTGATATTCTTGATGTAGATGCCAGGTGCTTAGTGGAAGGGAAGTTCAGCAGCCTTACGTCCTCTTGCTTCTCCTGGTTCTGATGACCACCTCATGAGCCGGTGTAAGAGTCGTCGGAACCCCAGTGTTCTCACTGTGCCTCACTCGGGTAGAATTTCTATTCCAAAAGTAGTGAATAGGTTGAAAAAAGCGCACATTCCTGAAAATATTTGCCTTAGCAACAGATAACTGCTGACATAATGAGAAACAGTCAAGTCCTTTTCCTACTGGAAAGCAAGCCCTCTGTGCTCAGGGCAGGGGGATCCTGTGTTCATTTGTTTTTTAATTTTCTATTTTGTTTATTTCTGTTTGAATTTTTATTATTTCCTTCTACAGATTTTTGGTTTCAATTGTTCTTCTTTTGTAGTTGTTTTAAATGTAGGGTTATATTGTTTATTTGTGATTTTCCTTATTTCTTGAAGTAGGCCTGAATTTCAATGAACTTCCCTCTTAGTACTGCTTTTGCTGCATCCCGTGAATTCTGGTAGCTCGTATCTCATTCTTATTTGTTGCTAGGTACTTTCTGAATTCTTCTTTGATTTCTTTTTTTATCTAAGAGTCATTCAGAAGTATATTGTTTAGTCTCCAGTTATTTTGGAGTCTTCCAATTTTCTTTTAAGCCATTGTGATCAGAGAGGATGCTTTGGTACGATTTCTGTCTTTGTGAATTTGTTGAGACATGTTTTGTGTCCCAGCATAAGATTTATCCTTGAGAATGTTCCATGTGCACTTGAGGAAAATGTGTTCTGTAGTCTTTGGCTGGAGCATTTATTATATGTCTGTTATACCAATCTGTTCCAATTGTTCATTTAAAGCTGCTTTTTCCCTATTAATTTTCTGCCTGGTTGATCTGTCCATTGTTGTAAGTAAGGTATTGAGGTCTCCTGCTATTTTTGTATTGTTGTCGATGTCTTTCGTTAGTTCCGATAATACTTGCTTATGTATTTTGATGATCTTTTATTTGGTGCAAATGTGTTAATAAGGGTTCTGTCTTCTTGCTGAATTGACATTATATAATGTCCATCTCTTATCTTTTGTTACCCTCTTTAGTTGGACATCTGTATTATCTGATATAAATATAGCTGTTCCTGCTTTTCTTTGCTTACCATTCAACTATAGTATTGTCTTGAACCATTGGCTTTAAGCCTATGTTTATCTTTTGAAAGCAGGCAAGTTTCTTGAATGCAGCAAAAGGTTGGGTTATGCTTTTTAATCCATTTGGCCACTCTGTCTTTTGATTGATGAGTTTAGTCCATTAATATTTAGGGTGATTATTGATATATAACTGTTTTTTGCTATTTTGTTCATTGTTTTCTGGGTGTTAATACAGATAGTACTTTTGTTCTTCTCTTTTTCTTAGGTAGGGTGAATATGGTTTTATTGTGATTTGTTTCCCTTTTTTTTTTTTCTTTGCTTTTTACCTGGAAATGTGTTTTGATGTTACTATGAGGATCACTTTAAGTAGTCTATGTTTATTTCTTGTTTTTATTTGGAAGCACATTAATCTTCAGCTCATTCTAACCATTCATAGTTTTACTCTCCTGTCCTACCCACTTTTTATATTTTGCTGGCTTGCTCCTTTTAAGTGGGTTTCCTTTACACTTTATAGGGCTTTCTTTAGTGTTTTTAAAGCTGGTTTTATGGAGATGAAGTCCTTTAACTTTTGTTTGTATGAAAAGCTTTTTATCATTCCTTTAATTCTAAGTGATAATCTAGTAAGGTAGAGTATCATTAGTTAGAAATCCTTTCCTTGCAGCACTTTGAATATATCATGCCACTCCCTTCTGGCTAATAGAGTTTCAGATGAGAAATCTGCTGACAGTCTTACGGGGTTTCTTTTCATGTGACTCACTTTTCTCTACCTGCTTTTAAAATTCTCTCTTTATCTTGTAATTCTGACATTTTATTAATGATGTGTGTTGGTATAGGTCTATTTGGATTTCTTTTGTTTGGAACTCCTTGAGCTTCATGAATCCGGAGGCCTCCTTCATTACTCAGATTAGGGAAATCCTCAGCTATTATTTCTTCAAATAGTTTCTGCCCTCTCTTCTCTACTTCTTGGGACCCCTATGATGCTAATGTAGTTCCTTTGAATGTTATCCCATAGGTCTCTTATGCTGTCTTTCTTTTCATTCCTTTCCCTCTTTGTTGGTTTGCTTTAATACATTCCTCTGCCCTGTCTTGCAGATCACTGATTCTGTTGGATATTTCATCCGTCCTATTCTGAGTCCCTCTATTGAGTTCTTTAGTTCATCTCTCGTGTTCTTTATTTCCTTGACATTAGTTTGAGCTGCTTCATATCCTCTCTCTCTTTGTTGTGATTCTCTTGTTCATCCTCTTTTTTCTGATTTCCATGAGTATGTTTATCATTATTGCCCTTATTCTTCTCAGGTAGTTTGCATATGTCTGTTGCATTCAGATTTTCCCTGGAATTTTAATTGGATCCATCACTGCACGTATATTTCTCTGTGCCATTGTTCTTTTTGGCATTTTGTTTTTATTTCTATTGGTTAGATTCCCCTGAAGTACTTAATTACCTTGCACCAAATAGGCCCGGATCTTGGTTTGAACTCTGGGTTTTCTTTAGTTGGGTGATATCACCACTGGTTGGATTTGTTGAAGCTCTTAGTTGGACCCTGCATTGAAGCCCAAGGGTCCATCCTATAGAGTTTGAGTTTGCATGGGGAATGCAGTTTTCCCCCAGTATCACAGGTATAAATGATAAAGTTCACCTGAGGATTGTTAGTGGTCCAGAATCAGCAAGCAGTCCACAGTTCCAACCCCACTCACAGAGCAGTGATAACTGGTAACTATTGTAGTTTCCCCTCTTTTGGGAAACTCCTTCCAAAGACACTTTAATCCCAGCAATGGGATGGTATCCGTGCCCTTAGGTCTAGAGATGATATTTCAGGTGGGCAGGTCCTTCAGCCCGCAGAGTAATAGCAAGAGCAGACAGGTGTTTTCTCCAGCTGCCCTCTGGTTATGGTGTCCTCCTGTGTAGACTCCCACATGGGCTTTCCTCAGGAGCTGTGGCTCCGTTTACTAAGGTATTTGTCTATTTTCTACCCTGCACCAAGGCCCCCCTTCCCCAGCTCAGTGTCCTGGAGCCCACTGAACATGCCTCCAATGCTGTAGAGTGTCTTCTATCTCCAGGGGGTCCGGTTCTTCCTGCAACTTTTTCCCAGGGCTCTCAAAACCAGGATA
The DNA here is from genome assembly GCA_004363575.1 of Solenodon paradoxus. NCBI lineage: Eukaryota > Metazoa > Chordata > Mammalia > Eulipotyphla > Solenodontidae > Solenodon > Solenodon paradoxus. Next base: position 202,374 of record RJWH01001858.1, read on the forward strand.
TGGCACCAAAACTGGTAGTTTTTGCCTACCTTTCATGGAGAATTATGCTACCACTGTCTGTGGAGTTGCTGGTCTCTCTTATCCTCAGGGTTTATGTCTGTGAAATAGGTGTTTTCTAGTAATTCAATGGGGAGGAGGAGAGTCTGAGGTCTTAACAGATTGTCATTTTGGACTCAGATCTTGGAAGCCCTGTGTTCTTGTCTGCAGCAGTCTGGAGTTCAGTCTCCACCTCATTGAGCTGGGAGGGAGGAGGAGACAGTGATCTTAGTTCAAATACCACAAACTCTCAGCTTTCTTACTGAAGTTTCTTAAATTTTTTGGAACACATGCTTCTTCATTTGCTGTTTGCCCTTAGGACTGCTTCCAGAAACTTTAAATAGTTGTGTTTTATTTTGTTTTTGTTTTTTAAATTTTTCACAAGTTTCACTGGTGAGATCAATGGAGTTTCTCACACTGTTATGCTGGAAAGTCAAACTCCTGACCAGTTGATTTTGGATAGGGGTCATCAGCCAAGTGAGTGGAAGAAAGAATAACCTTTTCTGTGAAAACTTCTGGGACAGCTGGATACACACATGTACAAGAATGCAGTTGGACCCTGTCTCATACTATGTATAAAAATTAACTTAAAGTTAATAAAAAACTAACTATAAAAGCTAAACCTAAAACTTATAGAAGAGAACATATCTTTGTGATCTTGGATTTGACAATGATTTCTTAGCTATAACACAAAAAAACATAAGCAATCAAACAAAAAACAGTGGTAAATTGAACATATTCAAAATTAAGAAGGTATTTTCAACAGACACCATGATACAATTTTAAAAAGAACCCACAGAATGGGAGAAATATTTGTAAATCAAATATCTGATAAAAGATTTGTATCTGCAATATATAGAGAACTTTTACAACTCAGTAATAACCCAAATTGAAAATAACGAATCACTCAATTGAAAATGAGTAAGTGATATGAATAGATATTTCTCCCAGGAAGAAATATCAATGACTAATAAGCCCTACATTGTCAGCCATCAGAGAAATGCAAACCAAAACCACAATTCCACTTCACACCTACTAGGAAGGCTCTAATCAAAAGACGAATAAAGGCGCACTCTGGTGACTTCACAGTTAAGTCCATGGCCCCTAACTGGCATATTCCACCTACATCTTAAAGACCCATTTTCACGACCTGGGGCCAGAAGAATGACTAAGATGAACAACTAAATAAATGCTTCTTCCTCTTTCTTCCTCCTTTCTTGCCTATCTACTCATCTCTATTCCTGCCTGCAACTTTCCTTTAAAAAAAAAAAAAGACAATAATAACTGTTGACAAAGATGGAGAGAAATTGGGCGCTCATAAACTTCTAATGGGAATATAAAATCGGACTTGTTTTGGAAAGCAGTTTTACCACTCCTCAAATGGTTAAATGATCATAGAATTATCTATGACTAAAAGTTCTACTCCTGGATATATGCCCAAGAAAAGCAAAAATGGTGTATGTAAAACCTCTATGAATGTTTATACAGCATTTTTTATACTAGCCAAATTGTAGAAATTACCCAAATGTCCAACAGATGAATGGGTAAAGAAAAATGGTATGTCCATATAATGGAATATTATTTAGCCATAAAAAGGAATGAAGTACTGGATACATGCTGCAACAGAGATGAACCTTGAAACCGTTATTCTAAGTGAGAGAAAGCTGTCACAAAGGACCCCATAATATATGATATCATGTACATGAAATGTCCAGAATAGCCAAAAGTATAGAGACAGAATATAGATGAGTGGTTGTCTCATGAGTTGGAGAATTGCAGAATGATGATTAAGGAATGTGGAATTTCTTTTTGAGTGGATTGTATGCTATGTGGGATATTTTAGTCAAGCTGTTAAAAATTAAAACAAAACATCTCTGTCATCATTGAACTCTTGTGTCTTTTCAGCTAAGCATCTCCAGGACCTTCTCATGGAGAGTGTAAACTTTAACCCTGCCAACCTCTCCAGCACTGGTTCCAAGTATCTGAATGTTTTGGTTGACAGTGCAGTGGCCCTTGAAACAAAAGATACCTCACTGGCTAGGTAATTGGTAATTTTTGTGATAATTTTAATTTCTCTAATATACTTGCTATAAGATCTTGACCCAAGGGCTAATTTTCAGTGTTTTTTCCCCAAGATTCCATTTATAAAGATTAGTTCCCATGTATATTTGGATGGGACTAGATATCACTTTCATTGTTTCCTATAAACACTAAGAAAAGCAGTAAGTTAAATCATTTGGTTGAGCACAGTTAATTTTGGTCCTATTCCTGCTTTCTTGGTAGAGGAGGTTAGTTAAGGACCTCTATTATTTGTGAGAGAAAGTAGTGGTTACCATGATTCTTTCAACAACCCTAAGAGAAAACTGAGACTCTGAAGGAGTGAGTTCAATACTTTCTCTGAACTAGTAGGTGGCAGAGTTGAGATTCAAACCCTATCAGACTTCAAAGTTCATAGGTGACCATATCCTGGCTGACACTATTGCTGCAACTCATAGTCAGAGAACTGTATGGCTGTTCTGCAAAACTGCCGCAGATGAACTTTTATATATATATATATATATATATATATATATATATATATGTTCTTATATGTATATGTATATATGTATATGATATATGATATATATAATGAGTACTCTTTCAGGTATAAGAACATGTGGGTGATATGGCAGCAGAAACCTAGACTTGAATTAAGTCTGTTCAGCTTCTGGAGATGCCAGTTATATGTAGCACTAGGGAAACAGAGACAAATAGGGTAACAACTGCCCAGAGGGACAATCTGTGCTTGTGGTCCAGGAGATGGATGGACATGTAAAATGATAACCTAGTGTGACAGCTACACCAGGACAAAAATATATAAACTATAGGTATAAACATGAGAAAGGGGGAATAATTATAATTATTGTCCTCAATGCTCAGTTATGTGACCAGTTTCTTCTTTTAGTCTTATCCCAGCAGTGAATGATTTGACCTCTGATCTTTTTCATACCAAATCCAAAAATGAAGACATCAAGCTTGAATTGGCAAAACTTGAAAAAAACCTAACTGCAACTTTGGTATTAGAAAAATGTTTACGAGAGTAAGTACTTGAGTGGGAAGTAGTGACAATTTTTGCTATAGAGGGGTTAACAAAACATTATTGGATTTAATTTTGCCAGTAAAGATGATTTGAAACAACGCATTAGGACACGGAGTTCAAAAAACTTTTTAAAGTAGAAAATGATGTGGGTAGAGTTTTTATATACAAGGCACTGGGTCATGTCCCATTTAGGAGAGGGCTTTAGTATCTCCATGATTCAACCTGCCTTTAGGATGCAGTCAGTCACTTTTTTGAGCAGCATTTTATTTTCTCCAAGAGCAATCAATAGAGATTACACTTCCTTCAGAAAAATCATAGATAGTAACATGGAGGTGAAGATAACTTGGAAGAAGGCTAGTATAGGATATAAAACTTATGCTAAATTATCCAGCAAATTGGTTATCTATTCTTGACTAATCCAAGGTTGAATCAAAAAGTAGGAAAGGACACACCATAGCGGCTTAGTCATTAAGTCAGCATCTGGGGCATAGACCACATAAAGCCCAGGAAACTAGGTTTGCAACCCAGGGCTCAGGAAAACAGCCAGAAATGAATGAAACATAAATTTAAATGCTTCCTCTTAAGAAAGAAAAAAAAGTTTTTCAAGCAGGAGAAATTCTTTTTAGAAGAATTTCAACATGGAGACAAAAATGTTAACTTCACTTTCTAAAGGGACCTGAAGAAGGCAGAGTTGCATCTGTCTGTGGAAAGGGTTAAAGTTGACAATCGTCTTCAGAACATGGATTTCCTCAAAGCAAAGTCTGAGGAGTTCAGATCTGGAATCCGAGCTGCCGAGGTTTGTATGTAGGACTGAATATATAATTCTCTCTTTTTAGGTTCTTTTCGACTTTCATTCGCACAGCTAGGCAGTATTAGCATTTTCTTTTTACAGACAAGAGAACTACAGAGAACTTGTCCAAGGCTGCACAGTGATTAGCGGGATTAGATCATGATTCCGGTGCAGGCAGCCGGACCCTGAAGTTAGGGTCTTGAGCGTGTACCCACCTACCTTGTCACATCTGTGACTGTAGAAATGACTCACATGCAGCATAAAAGTGCTTGGATGTGTGTAGTTTCTCCTCTGTGATTTGTGGCTTCTCTTTACTAAGTGATGTTAAAGATATTTCATGATGGTCACTTTCAAAATAATTTTTCTAACTGAAACCCTTTTTTTCTTATTATAGGAACAGCTTTCAGCCAGAGGCATGGATGCTTCTCTCTCTCATCAATCACTAGTAGCACTTTCAGAGGTGAACTTACTTGAACCCATTGTAACTTCCTTTAAAATCTTAGTCTACAATCTCTTTCTCATTTGTTCATTTTTGTAGAGCTTTATTTATTATTCGCCTGTTCTTTATGCTTGGTATTTACATCTTTATTATTTGTTAGCTGCATATATTCTCACATTTGTTTGGTTTCCTTTATTACTATTTGCTATAAACTCTTTGCTGGAGTCAGTTATATACTGATACACTGATTAAACAAATTTACTGAGGGACTCTGTGCTATCTGTCTAGGTCCTTCTCTTACAATGTACAGGAAAAATATAGACCCCTAAACTCCTGTACTTTCCAAATGCAGTTCTGGGCTATGTAAGAGTTTTGTCTGTTTTGGTGGGAGAAGGGTTAAATAGGAGATTTTGTTTTATAACTCTTAAGATTTGTTTTGTACTTTGATGTTTAAATTCTAAAGTTGACAATTTATAAACATTTATTTGAGACTCTAGCTATTCCCTCAGGTTCTGATTCCTCTGATACATCATTCTGTATTGCATACCTAACTCATTAATAAATGGGAGTATGACTTTCCTATTTTAAGCATTTTATAGGTATTGTTTCCATTGGAAGTGAGTTTGTCCATTTATCTTTGAAAATCTTTATTTGAAACATTATTTAAAATATGCTAATGTTAGTACTTTTTCTTGGTTTGTTTCAGAAATGGGCAGCCTTTGGTTGCATTGTGAATATCTTTATTACTCTGTGACTCTGTGCTTTTTTACACCTCCAGAAACTAGCAGAACTAAAACGAGAGACTATTCCTTTGAAGAAAAAATTGGAGTCCTATTTAGATTTAATGCCGGTAATTATTTTTATGAATTAAAAAAAAAAAGTCATCTTCTCCAACCTTCCCCAAGTACACAAAGTGATCATGAAAATAGTGGTCCCAGACTTGAGTCCATGCTGGATTTCAGTATTACATGTACTTTGGGTATATTTACTCTAAAGCTTTTTGCCTTTTGAAAAGATTGTTGCATTTTTTCCCCCTTTGAGTCCTCCTGAGATAACCTTTCTTTGTTTTGTTTTTCTTTAAAAGAATCCATTTCTTGCTCAGGTGAAAATTGAAGAAGCAAAGCGAGAATTAGTAAGTTCTTTTTTTTCTTTAGACTTTAAAAATAAAAATTAAACACTGATACAGCTAAACTCCCTTCAGCCTCTTATTTCCCTCCTCCAGAGGTAAACCATACTCCTGAAGTTGCTGTGTTTCATTCCCAGAAGTCTTTTACTTGTTTGGGGCATATTTTTGTATGTTTTTCCAATAAAAGTACATCATGATTTTTATATCTTACAAATTTTTCTTAGATTTTCTTGGGTGTTCCAGGGGAGTTGTGAGACAGCATATTCTAGGCAAAACGAATCTGCAACTGCGTAAGAGCTAAAAAAAAGGGAAGTCTTTTCCAAGCTTTGGCAAGTGATGCAGTTCAGCTGCCTGGGAATATGCAGTGGACAGCAGGACTGGAGAAGGTCAGGAGGTCATGATCTGGAGTCTGAACTTAGAGTCTGTAGCGACCATTGAAAGTTGCTATGTGTTTCCTTGTTTTTCAAGCAAAAGAGAAATGTGATCAAAGCTATACTTTTTGATCAGATTTGAGGAAGATTATTCTGGAATCAATGTACAGGGTAGAGTGGATAAGAAAGAAAGGATATGCAGAAACCAGTTCACCTATCTAGGCTACATGAGAAGTATTAACAGTGGCAATTAGAATAGAAAGAAGGTGATATAGGAGGCATTGCTCAAGTGCATGCTTAAGAATAAAGGTCAGAAAAATCTATCCATGTATCCTTAACACTGATGGATTGGATCGGATTGGATCTAAGGATTGTCGCGTCTTTAGATATTTATTAGAATCAGGTGTTTGAAACTTTTGAGGGAATGGTATGTGAGGAAAGGAGGGAAATGGAAAAGCAAGGGAATATCTGAAAGCATATTTGATGTTCCTAGTGTTATTAATGTTTTTTCTCTTTTTCTTTTTCCTTTTTTTTTTTTTTTTGGAAAGGAGCAGGCAGGAATGAAGGAGAGCAGAGGCAGGTGGACAGGAAGAAAAGAGGAGGAAGAAGCACTTTATTTTATTTAGTTGCTCATTCTGGTTTTTGCCTGCCATTCCCAGGACATGAACCCAGGTCCTTGGGATGTATGGGGCCTGCCCCAAACCTCTACTCCACAGGGCGCGCCCTCTTTTCCTTTTTTTTTTTTTTTAAGGAAAAATGCAGGCAGAAATAAAGGCAAATAGGCAGACAGGCAGGAAGAAAGAGGAGGAGGAAGCACTTTATTTTCATTTAGTTATTCACACTGGTTGTTACCCCTTAGACCTGGGCGAACCCATGGGTATGTGGCTTGGCTCCTTCAGAAGCTATTAACCTAACCACTACTCCACAGCGCATACCCCTCTTTCACTCTTTAAAATAACATTAGCAGTTAGAGCACCTGTTTCATGTGTTTATTAATAGTATTTATGCTGTTTCCTCTTCTTTTAGGATACCATTGAAGCTGAACTGACAAAGAAAGTGGACATGATAAAACTGTGACCAGAGCCAAATTAATGTTATTTCCCCAAAGCACATTGAATAGAATTTTAAAGAATTGTCTCCTCTGGCCATTCCTTAACTTCTGTGTTTTTAGTAATAATGTCTTTATTCCTAGAATAGTGGTTTCTGGTTAGGTATTATATTTTTGTGCCCAAATACATAATTTTGTATTCAAAAGTCGTGTTGGTTTTCTGTGTTGCCAGTTAAGTATCTTCCATTAGTTCTGTTAGGTGACCCTCGTGACAGCTGTCATGCTAAGTGAAAAGAAAAGTTCTGCAACTCCGCTTACGTGTCCCACTCTGCCGTCTCCAAGGGTTTTCCATCAGTTCTTTCTTATCCACTCACCTGCCCACCTCCAAATGTTAACATATTACATAATGAAAAAGATGATCTTTTAAGTCAGTAGTAGAAAGATAGATAATTGAACACATTTTGCTAGATTTGTACTTCGTAATATATATCAGGATAATTTCAAAGGATCAGAGATTTTAATATAAAAAATAGTAATCATGGAGGAGTTCTAATATTTTGATTTTTAATCATAGAAATATTACTAAAATCTAGAAGACAAATGAAATGACTAAAATATCTAAAATTTGTGAAACATTCAAAATTCTTGCATGATAAAATTTTTCATAAAGAATATGACAAATGGTGATACAAGGAAGAAAAAAGATTTTCTTTCACTTTTATGTACCTTTATGTACAGGAATTTTTGTACCATTGTCATGACTACAATCTAGGAATCATAAATTAAAATGATTAAAATATTTGCCAAGAATAAGTTATCCTATCTAGGTCAAATAAGAAGTAATAAAAACAGAAGCTTGTGGTTAAGAAGCAATCTGTTTTGTAAAGATTATGTAAATGATCTTAAAATGTTCCTTCCTCTCCTTTCTCACAATTATGTGGTTAAATATAACATAAAATACAAAAGACATTTACTTTCTCATTGGAAACTGTCCATATCCTTTTCCATTTAGGTATTGTGATTTGGTCTTTTTCCTGACAATTTATAGGAGCTCCTATATATTGGCTAAATTAACTGTTGTGATTTGAGTTGTGACTCTTTTTTCAAGTGTGTCATTTAACTTAATCATAGAGCTTTTGGTAAAGCAGCTCAGTAGATTGGTTGTGGGAATGACCGCAGTAATTCCTCCAACCCTGTACACTTACCTTGTGTATTAGGACTTTGCCATTTCCCCTTCAAGGGGCAGAGCCTGTATCCCCACCTCTCCTACATGGATTGGCCCTATGGTTTGCTTTGGCCAGTGAGCTAACAGCAAATGAGACAAACACAGTCCTAGTTTCCAAGAGCTGAGCTGCAACGTTAGGTGAGGATTTACTGTGTTTGTCTTGATGTGTCAGAAAGAGTATGGGTGTGGACAAGCAAATAACCAGGGCAGCCAACAATGAAACCTTTTTGTTCTATTTACTTTTTCTAGGTCTTTAATATGTATGTTTCCTGGACTAATAAACCTACATATACAGGGGAGGGAGCCTATTTTTGTTTGTTTCTAATTTTGACCTCACGACTGCATGTCAGTTTGCAGAGAACCACTTCTTTATCCCTAAATCCTTTGCGTGTATCTCCTGAGACAAGAAACATCTTGGTATGCTCTGGTGGGGTAGTGGTTTGGTCCACTGCCTTTGGCCAAGAGCACAGTCCACATACATCCCAAGGACCCAAGTACGTGTCCCCAGGCCAGGGAGAACAACTAAGGTGAACAATTAAATAAAAGAAAATAAAGGGTCTCTTCTGAATCCTCTCTTCCTGCCTTCATCCCTGACTGTTTAACTAAAAAAACAAAAAACAAAAAAAACAGAGACAATTTTAATCACAGCGAAAGGATCAAATTCACAATTAGGTAATATAGAGTCCATACTCAAATGTCTCTACTTGTCTCAATAATGTGCTTTATTCAATTTTTTCCAATCCATGATCATGCGTTGTGTGTCATATCTGACTTAAATAAGCTTTTCTTTTATAATTGAAGTAACATTGGTTTATAACATTATCTAGTAAACCTGCTTTTGATATATGGTGTTGACCATTTTGCTGTAAACTGCGTCACTAGATCCCTGTCTCTAGATCAACAAAATCTTTCCCCTCTAGTTCAGCTGTCTGAAGCTAGTCCAGCCACGGTGACACAAACCCAGGAACCACTGCATATTGAGGTCCATTCCCTGAAGAGTCACTCTCCTTTGCCAAAGGTACTGCCGGGGGAAGGGACAGTGTCGTCCAGAGTGCCTTCACCCACACTAAATTAACAACTCCTGACTTAGGCAGGGCTCCAGTTACCAGCCGAGTGGGATTAGCTCGTCCAGCTTCTGCTCCCGGGGAACCATGTGGAACTGGATGTTGGATAAGAAGTGCAGCGTGAATGAAAAGATGTTCCTCATCCAATGGTGTGTGACGCTATTTTAAAAGTAGACAGAGTTTGCCCTCATCCAGTAGCCATTCATCTTTAAGTCAATCTTTATAAAAGCAAAAGGAAGTGTTTTAGTCCTCACTTAAAACCTGGAAATGGTTTCTTATTACATTAGCCAGCGGACTGTGAAAATTGCTTCATGCCTCTGTGGCATAATGCGTGGTATAAAGATAGAGTAGCCCTTCCTCATCTAAGGGGTATACTTCCAAGGTCCCAGTGGATTCCTGAAACTGTGGATAGCTCCCTGTTCTATATATTGCTTACTCTTTATTCCTATGCATACATAACGGATAAATTTAATTTGCAAATTAGGCACAGTAAGATATTAACAACAGATAATATAGGACAGTTATAAAAATATACTGTAATAAAAGTTATTTCTTAAAACATCTTACTGTAATATTTGCAGAGATCTGTGGTTGACCATGGATAAGGGGGTCATCTACTGTAATTCATTTAAAGCACTAATAACTATGCCTGACGATAAATGTTTGCAATATTATTTAAAAAAATAGAGGATGATGTGAGGATGTCCTTGGAGACTGGTTGCCAGGGGAACATTTGCTGGTGAGTTATCACAGGAACAGGTGACAGCTGGCTCACCAGAGTGGTTGTGACCCCGAGCCTGGACTGCTGATGTCCTGGCACCACCAAAAGGAGTCACTCTGTGTGCTTTTTTTAGCAGAGATGCCTGCCACCTCCTTTGCTTAGCACTGCTTCCTTTCCCGTTGTGCAGGTAGATCTTTTCGGGTTCAGCTTGCCGTGCCCGGCTCTCACATTTACATTTTTCTTTAAATCCTGCAGCAGCAGCTACAGCTGACAGCCTGCCTCCACTGCATGGGGGGGCGATAATTGCTCTCTGCCTCTTCAGGATCCAGGCTTTCTACAGCATGAAGCCGAGCTCTTAGGTTACCCAGTAAAGTGACCTTAATGACATCATGTCAACTCTTAGGTGTCCAATGATAGGTAGTCCTACCTCCCTCATCACTCATTCATTCATTTTCTTATTTATTGACAATTTTTATTAAATATTATGTGGGGTAGTGAGGCTACAAAGATAAGTAAGAATTTCTCACTTGCACCCTGATGAAGTAGTGGTTAGGCCAGCTGCTTCCAAAGGAGTGCAGTTCATCTACATCCCAAGGACCTGGGTCCGGGGCGGGAGGAAACTAATGTGAATAACTAAATGCAAATAAAATAGCATTTCTTCCTCTTCTCTCTGCCTTCAACCTTCACTCTTGTCTGTACGTTTGGCTAGAATTTCCCTTCTATCTCAGAGGGGTCATTTGTAAATCCACATAATATCAGATTGGGACTGTCCAGTTCAAATTCTAGTCTTATAGACAAGGAAACTGGAGTCCAAAGAAGTAAAATGACTGCCAGATGTCATAGCCAGTCATGCACAGAGTCGAAATTAGAATGTATATTCCTTATTTCCCAGCCCAAAGATCTTTTGTCTCCATCACTTACTTTTGGCTAAATTGTAATAAGCCTCAATCTCCCACGTTAGCATTTAATTACTTTGGAAATCTGAACTGAGTACCCAAGCTCCTCGAAAGTTAAAAAAAAAATCCTTAAAAAAGTAGCAACTCCAACCTCCTTTAACCACAACTGTAACAATACCTGCTTATTGTAAAGAATAATTGCAAACAATTCAAAATTTTATAAAATGTAAAAGTCTAAATTCTTTCCTACCCCATCCCCAATTTTATTCCCCAATATGTACTACCATCATCAGAGTAAATCTTTTTAGCCTTTTATCTATGAAAATTCGATAGTTTTTTATTTACAGTAGTATGTAGCATTTTAGCACATAGATATATTATGATGACTTTTAAATGGCCTCCAAAATACTTTCTAAGCATCACAAATTATCAGGTACCCTATACCATTTAGGGTTGTAAAATTAGTACCCAGTGATTGAGAAAACATACAATAATGAAAACCTACTATGGATTCATAAATTAATACCATTTCCTATCAATTTGAGTTTACTTATCAAGACATCTATAGATATTTGAAAAATAGTTGTCCTATACATGTGAGACGTATATATTTAGACTACAGGCTTTCCTATGCATGTGTATAGACTTGGAATCCTTTTTGATAATTGTGTTGTCTTATCCCATCCCATTTTTTTTGTTGGGGACCACAGCTCTGTTGCTCTCAGAGCTCATTAGCACAGGTTTATAGTATCAAATACTTTTTACTAGCCATCAGATATCTCTGGGCCATTGTATATATATTGAAATGGAATTCTTTGTTGAAGGGACTGACGCGTGAATAGTCGGATATTTAGCATCACCCCCACCATCACCACTAGGTGGGAATAGCACCCCCCTAGTTGCGACAATCAAAATTGTCTCCAGAGATTGCCAAATGTCTGGGGGTTGGGGGCGGGTGGTGGTGGTGGGTTTAAACCCTGCCCCTTACCGCCATCCCACTTCCATTGAGAATTACTACCTTAGAGCAGCCAAAATAGCTAAGGCTCTGGGGCGTGCAACACTGTAGACAAATCTCCATTACATATTTGTGTGAAAGCAGCTAGACACAAGCACGCATGCTTCATGATGTGTATGTATGTACATATATACATACACATATATATATTCTGAAGGATGCTTACAAGGGGTGTGTTTACTTTGTAAAAATTCATAAAGCTATATCCTTTCATCATATATGGTCGGTTTTTTAAAGTTATTTACAAATATGTTTGTAAGCCTAAGATGAAGAGAAACATGATTCTAGAATATGAAACAAATGCTTAGAATAATTATTTTAGAAATACAAGGGGAGTCCAACATCTCAACTTAGAAAACAACTGAGCTTTGTTAGAACAAAAAAATGGCTGAAAGAAAAGTGGCAAATCTGACTAAAAAGAAAGGAAATCTTACCTCCACAAAGAAGAGAATGGAATCTAAAAGAAAATTAACCCAGCACTGGACAGAAAAAGGATTTCTACGGTGGAAGGGACTTCTGGTTATCTACTTCTTTTTGTTGTTTTTTAAGGAAAGGCGCAGGCAGGAATGAAGGTGAGTAGGCAGGTAGGAAGGAAGAGAAAGGAGGAAGAAGCATCTTTATTTTTATTTAGTTGTACATACTGGCTATTTGAACCCAGGGGTATGTGCCTTGCTCCTGCAGAGGCGACTAACCTAACCACTACTCCACATGGGCAGGCCGGCTCTTTTTTTGTTAAAAGATACATAGTTACTTTTACGCTACAATAATTCTTGGGAGGGAGGAAAGGGGCCGGGAGGAATGAAGGTAAGCAGAGGCAGGTAGGCAGGAGGAGCATTTTGATTTCTTTTTCTTTTTATTTAGTTGTTTATGTTGGTTGTGCTCCCTGGCCTGGGCCATGAACCCATGTATGTGGACCGAGCTTCAGCTGGAGGCAGTTGAACAAACCACTGCTTCACCAGGGCGCACCAGTTGTCTTTATCTAGTACTGTGAGGAAAGAGTTTGCCTGTCATAGATTTTTCCAGTCTTGTATCCTAAACTCTTCCCACCTCTAATCGGTATACTTGGAAGAATTCTCTGGTAAAGCTGTCTGTCTAAAAATACAAAGACCCAACCTCACATTTAGATGGCAGTTTGAGAAAACCGAGGCCACGACAGCTGTGGCAGATCTCTCTTGGAGCCGGGCTTTTAAGAAGGTTTGTGTCGGCTGCTTTTCCTAAGAAGCGACTTTTTTTAATTTATTTTTTTTTTGTTGAGTCGTTCAGTGTGTCTGACCCTTGCTAGGCAAGGCAGTGTCTGCCCTGGGGCATTCTGGGGGCCCGCCATGGTGCAGAATGACCTTGCTGCAGGGCTGGAGGTGGTGAGTGGGCAGGGCCAGTGGAGGTGGGGTGGGCAGGGGACAACTTTAAGCTGTGGGCTCTATAGAAAAAGACATCCAAATGACTTTTGTGCTCTGCTCAGTCCTGGAACATAGCAGGGCTGCTCAGCACCAAGTTCCAGCAAACTTTCCTTTTTTTAGAGAGCAAAGAGGGAGGAAGGGAGGTGCTTTTATTTTTTGGCTGTTACCCCTATTGCCAAGTCCCCAACCTGGGACCTTGAGCTTTATATGGTCCACACCCCAGCCACCAGCTTAGTGCCTGAGCCACCTCTAGCAAACTTTTTGATGACCACACCACCTGTATGGGCCCTTAGCTCTCACTGAAGGGTCCTTTGATAAGGAATCAGTTACATACAAGTGACCTACTTGGAAGGGTTTTCCATATGGGGTTGGCTTCGATTCAATATGACTTCTCTCTCCCTTCACAGTCGATTCAGGTTGGAACTCAGGTTTCTTTCTGGTGGACCAGATGTTGCCTTTTATTTTTATGTTTCTGTGCATAAGTATTTTTCTTTCATCTTTCAGATTCTTGCCACCAAAAGAACACATTTGAACTCTGTCCCCTCTTGATTGTGACTTACCAGTGTTCACAATAAAGTCCTTAGTATGGTAGACCCCAGCCCTCCAAGATTCTATCACTGCTGTTATTCAATACAGCACTGTGATCTAATTAAAACTATTTCATCGTTTATACAATGATACATAGTAAACATCAATAGTTTTGCTGTATCATCAAAATGATAACCCTCCTTTAGTTAACTGCCAAACACTTGACTTTGATTTATATTGCAGTGAACATAGTTACAACGTTGTAATATATCTTGTTTTCTTTGTAATGGAATGTGTAAATCAAAGTATATACATTGCATGGTGCTTCTATTTCTAGAGTGTCCCAGGATGTTTTCCCTGACATTCAAGGATCTGCAGAGACTCACATACCCTTGTCAATTCACCTGTTAACCCCTCTTCCTTTGAAGAGCACTGGTGATGGCGGTTAACTCCTTATTTTTCTCTTTCTCCTATAGTCTATTTTTAAACTAAGTACAGATTCACCAGCTTAGTTGTTTTATCATGAGTAATCTGTATGATTTGTAATTCTTCCATATTTCACAAAAAAGCGATCACACGTCTCTGGTTAAAGATGGAGAAAACTGTTTTTTCATTTTTTATTTATTTGTATTTTAGTTGTACATATTGGTTGTTCCCCCAGGTCCCAGGACATGAGCCTGGGGGCGTGGGAGTTGTGTGGATTGCACTGGACCAGAGGTAGTGGATCTAACGGCTACTCTACCAGAAAATGCTGAATAGGATTTTAAAAACTATCTATGTTTTAATGAGCCAACAGATGTGTCTGTAGTGCTGCATCTTGCTGTGTGTTGTGCTAGTGAATTCAGCACTTAGGAAAAGATCGCTTCTGACTTACTATAAAATGTTCACATGTATCTTCCTGTTGGTTTTGTTAGCACTGAAATCAGACTGTTTTATCTGAAATATATATGACTGTGTTTCCACCATATTTTATTTGTAGCATGAATTCTCCTGCTTTCACAAATAATTGATATTTCATATTAGGTTCTCAAAGACAGCAACGATGAACTTACCACATTTAGAAATTCTATTTCATCCTTTCATTACTGTGACCTCCATTCCCAAATGTTAGGTGAAACTTAGCACGCGATTTCAGTTATTTAAGCATTCAGCATTTCTGGAGTGTGAGTTGAGGTCATCCAGGCTCACAGCTGACTCAGTATCCAGTTCCATGGCATGTCACTCGTGCTCACTACTTACATGGTCATGGTGAAAGTGTGGAGGGAAAAGTGTCTGTATGCACTGAGGAAGCATTATACACTTGTACTTTCTTAATACTCTGTCTAATATTTCTAAGTTTTGTTTTTGTTTGACAGAGAAAAGAATAGCAACGATAAAGCAATCAGAGACCAAGAGGGTTTTTATTGATGCTTAGGGTCACCTGACTTTTGCAGACCAATCTATCCATCTTGGAGATGTTCATACTTGCATTTCATATTCTTCACATGGAATCATGTGGCCAAAGACAAACTATTTCATTATTTCTTGTAAATAACACTTTCCTCCAGATACTATTTCTGTCTTCCAGTTGCAATAAAAATGATTGAGTTGCATCAATTGGATAAAAATGTATCTAGCCTATAATTCATTGTTCTTTTTATTCAGTCTGTGTGTGATTTTTTTAAATGTTATTGAAGTTAACATTGCATTGTAACATTATATAGGTTAAGGCTTGCTTCATTTTAAATAATCTGAATATGCTATGTTAAGTTCATCACTAATAGTCCAATTCTATCCTTCACCATATAATCACCCCTTTTTACCCAATTTTTCTCTCCTCCTCCTTCCCTTCTGGTAAACACTAATTTAATCTTATAGACAAAAATTCTCTTTTTGTTTGATTTAGTTCATTGTTTGGTTTTTCTATATACCACATATAAATTATGAAGTCATATGGTGTTTGGCTTTCTTCATCTGACTTGTCTCACTAAGCATAAGTCCCACGAGGTCCATCCAGGTTGTTGCTAATGTCAGGACTTCATTTTTTGTTTGTTTGTTTTGTTTAGCTGAGTAGTACTCTGTTGTGTATATACCCACATCTTTATCATTGACCTGTCATTTGGCTCTTAGGTTGTTCCCAGCTTTCAGTTATTGTAAATATGCCGCATTGAACATGGGGATGGATATGTCTTGTGTCTTTGTGGGGTAAATATCCAGAAGTGGGATAATGGGATCATGTGGAATTTCTGTTTTTACATTTTTTGAGGAATCTCCATATACTTTCCATAGTGGTTCCACTAATTTACACTCTCACCAGCAATGTGTACGGGATCCCTTCTCCCCACACCCTCACCAATTCCTGCTGTTTCCAGTCTCTTGACTAATAACCATTCTCAGAGATGTGAGGTTCTTTATTCTACTGTTGGTGGACACTTGTGTTGCTTTCATTTGAGGTTCTTTTTTTTCTTTTATTAATAGTAATATTTATTATGCCTTTGGTTCACAATACCAATTTTCATTTAGGATATTGAAATTGCATCTCAGTTTATATGTCACACCACACCCACCACCAGAGTTCCAATGTCTCTTATCACCACCTTTTCCTCTCATCCTCTGTCCCCGCATAGCCAGTCCTGAGTCCTGTTATTTGTGTTGAAATTTGTACATTCATTTGTTTCATTTCACTATAGTACACATATGAGTGATACCAACAAAACATTTTCCAAGATGATAGATTAATTTACATCCATCAGTTTTGTGTGAGAGTTCAGTTGCTCTATATTGTCATAAATCCCTAGTGTTGCCATTCAACAATAAAATTACTTCATAGGCATTAATGCTCCACTGTAGTTTTAATGATCAGTTCCTTGTTGGCTAATATGGTTGAGCACATTTTCATATACTTTTGACTATTTGGGTACTCTTATTTTGTGAAACATTTGTTTAGTCTTTTTTCCCTTATTTATTTGTAGATATTTTATGTGTTCTAAATATAACACTTTTCCTTTTATCAGCTACATGTATTGCAAGCATCTCTCATTCTTGTCATTTTACTCTCTTATCTTTTGATGAACAGAAATAATGTTACTATCCAATATATCAATCTTTTCTTTTTTTTGATAAGTGCTTCTCACCATTTCTTTTTTAAAGATGGCAGTAAGCAGGAACGAAGGCATAGATCGGAATGAAGGAAGAAAGAAAAGGGGAAGACACATTTATTGAGTTATTCATTTTGGTTGCATTACCCGCAGACCCCAACCTCCCACCTCAGGGACAAAGACAGAAACACCAAGAAGCAAGGGTCATGGAGGCCACCCTTAAAGCCTGCCCCCAAAACATAATTTCTGCCAAAGTCACCCATCTGTCTTAACACTATGTGAAAGTAATCTTTCCCCCTACCCACACCCTGTGACTAATCTTTAGGTTTTTCTTTATCTCTGATTTTCAGTAAGTCTATGATCTAGCTGTGTTTTTCTTGAACTTCTCTTAAAATTCATAGAAATTCTTGTATTAATGACTTGATCATCCATCTAGTTTGAAAATTTCAACCATTATCTCTTCAAGGGTTGTTTCTTTTCCACTCCTTACTCTCTTTTTGATACCCCAGTTACCTAAATGTTAGAATTCCACTCACTCTCATTTATCTCTTATACTGTTTTCTGTATTTTCTATCCTTTTTTTTAATTCAAGATTTTTCCATTTGTTTTTCTCTCCTGCAGTCTGAATATTTTTACTGACCTGTCTTTCAGATCACTAATCCTCTTCTGGTTAATAATGTATTAGACTTATTAAGTTGTTATTTAGTTCATTTTTCATTTTTAACAAAATATCCATTTTGTTCTTTAAAAATTTTATATATATATATATATTTCTCTGGTGAAATGTTTCATCCTGTCTTTTCTTGAACACATTGTCTACTTTTTTTTTTTTTTTTAAGGAAAGGTACAGGCAGGAATGAAGGCAAATAGGCAGACAGTCAGGAAGAGAGAGGAGGAAAAGCATTTAATTTTTATTTCCATTTTTAGTTGTTTACACACCTAGTTCCCCCCCAGCCCCCTGATGGGATTTGAACCCAGAGATATGTGGCTTGCATCCTTTGGAGGTGACTGAACTACCTGCTGCTTCTCCAGGGCATCCACTTACTTTAAAGCCCGTATCAGACAACTCCAGTATCTTTACTGTCCCTGGGCCTGCTGATATTCTGTTTTCTCTTGCTCATGCATGTTGGCATTCCTGGTCGTTTTCTGAGTGGCTACCGGACCTGAGTATGGAAAGCTAGACTGCTTCTGTATCAGTGGCTCTCAAAATGCACATCCACGTCCCCTGGGAATCTGTGAAGATGGAAAATTCTTGGTCCTGTCCCAGGCCTGCTGAATCACACACCCCAGGACAGGTCTTAGCAATTCACAGTTCAACAAGCCCTCCAGGTGATTCTGATTCACAGTCAAGTGAGAAGACATCCTCAGGTCATGTATTTCTCTGATTGTTCTATTATTTTTTTCAGCTGATGTTCCTGGATTTTCCTGATATGTAATTATTTTACATGCAGATGATGGTCAATTTCCTTCCTCTTTCTCAATTTGGATTCTTCTTTTTTTCCTCAGGAGGTGCTGTCGTGTTATGATAATACCAGTGTGGTTGTCGTGGTAATGGTCAGCATCTAACTGTCAGCATCTAACCATTACTGCAATGTAACCAACTATTCCAAAACTGGCACGAAACAATCGTGGATTCTGTAGATGAAGAATTTGAACTTAGTAGAGCAGACATGGCTTATCTTTGCTCCTTATTGTTTCGTGCCTCGGGTTGGAAAGATTTGAAGGCTCTAGTGAGAATTGCAGAGCTGAGGGGCAGAGTCATCAGATCTGGCAGGTTTTGTGGCCATCAGTAAGGGTCCCGGCTGTTGATCTCTGGCTGAAACACTTAAACATGAACTCCTAGTGACCTCGCCATGGTGGTTAGTTTATGCTTCTTCCCAGTGTGGTGGCTGCCTTTTTAGAGTGAACATCTCAGCAGAACAAAGCAGAGGTGTATGGCATTGTCTGCCCTAACCTGGGGAGTCACAAAACATCATCTCTTCCATACCGTGTTGACTAAAGTAGTCTCAGAAAACTCACCTACACTATGAAGGGGAGGGAACATGGACTTAGCACGAACAGGTGGATTACATCCTAAGAAGAGCACAGAGGAGGAAAGATATTATTGTGGCCACAAGTGGAAAATGCAAGTTTCCAGTGAGAACAGCCTTGTTATGTTCTTGAGTTTAGTAAAAATTCTTCCACTAAAGGGGCTTTTACTTGGAGGCCTCAGTTCACTTAGCGCACTAAGTAAATCCATTTATTCCAATTCTATTGAGTTCTTTAATAATAGTTGATTACGATGTATACCTTAAACCTATATGTTATAATGCAATGCCCCTTCAATAAAATTAATAAAAAATAAAAAATAAAAACAGGGTATAGTAATTTTTTTTTTCAAATGCCATCCAGCGATAATGAAGCATCTAAGAGGCAGCAGGGGGAAAAAAAAAGGGTAAAAATGACGCGGCTGTGATTGCATCATTGAAGTACGCCTGCAATTCATTAATTTGTGCAATGCATATTTCTGAGCCCTTTTTTTGTGCCAGACATTTTTCTAGGTCTTAGATAAAATATTGAGCCAAAAACAAAAGAGATTTCCAGTTCTCATGAAGTTTATAGCTAAAACGATCCAAATACAATTAACTATCCAAAGTCTGGTTTGCGAGTTAGCGAATACAGAAAGAGGTGTTACCCGCTACTCTCCCACTCCAATCCGGAGCAGTAACCTGATCCAGCCACTCTCCTTCCTGTGACCCCAAATGCCGGTCTACATCAAGTTTGAAGGGCATGGGGGTGGGGGTGGGGGGGTAGTCACGTGTATTATTTTAGCCACCAGAGGGCAGTCTTATTTCAAAGATAATTTCAAAGGGGCCAAAGAAAGGGCAAACTCAATCTTAAAAGTTTATCCCTGGGGTTCTGGGACTAAAGTTAAATCACCTGGGGGCGTTCACGTCAACTGGGACACTGCTCAGCACCCAAACCACTCTCAGGTCTGGGGATTGCTGCAGTTTATCGGAGGCTCTGGGCCTGGGAGTCTCGAGGATGATAGAATAAAAACTGACACTCGCCTTTATTAAGAACAGATCAGCGGGCATCCAAAACCAAACTTCAAAGGAAGCCAGACTGCACAGGGGTCCTTAGAGGAAAGGGCTCAGGAATCCACACGTGCACCGCTCTAGTGCACCGCTCTCAAGCCCCGCTGTAGAGAGTCAGTCAACCCCTGTTTGTTGAACACCATCTACGCTATTCAGCAAGCAGTGCTGCAGTGGGCAAGAGGAAAATGGGTAGTTCTGGCTACACAGATGGCTGGCTTGCACAGGCTTTTGAGAAAGCAGTAAGAATACCCTTGCCTTGAGCTAAGCCCTTCTCTTTCCTCTTCTTAACCTTTGGTGAGGTATCTATTTTCAGTTTTTTTCTTTGTTCAAGATATTTTGTCTAAGCCCCATTTCTTCTCCCCACCTTGGAACGTGAGCAGCTCCGAGAACATGTAGCGAGAGAGCCGCTATGCTTTCTCTCCCCAGCCCCAGCAGTGAATGCACAGCCCTCGAATGAGAAGGAAAGGAGAGAAAATTGGTTAGAATCTCAAATTCTCTTCCCACAAGATTGCGACAATATCCAAGATTTAGTCAACATTTGGCATCTCGCATGGAGCGTTAATGATTATAATCCCTTATTGAAATTTCAGTGAGCCTTGGTGGCTCAGGTGTTAAGCCTATGTCTGGGGCACAGTCCAGATACAGTCCATGGACCTGGGGTCACAGTGGGGGGCGGGGGTGGAACAAGCAACTAAAATGAAAAACTAAATAAATAAAATCCTTCTCTTTCCTCTCTGCCTGCCTTTCTCTTAAAAAATAAATAAATAAATAAATAAAAGGAAAAAAAGAGTGTGCCCTGGTGGAGCGGCGGTTAGTCACTCACCAATGTAGGAGCCCAGGCCACATACCCATGGGTTTGAGTCCTGGGTCCGGGGGAAACAACCAGTGTGAGCACCTAAATAAAAATAAAACAAAGACACTTCTACCTCTTCTCTCTTCCTGCCTGCCTTACTACTTGCCTTCATTCTTGCCTGTACCTGTCCTTTAAAAAATAAATAAATAAATTCCTCCCCAAAAGTTTTGTAAGCACCCAAAACTAATGAGGCCTGAATTCGTTTAGTAGGAAAACCTCACCTGAGCCACAATGCAACTAACTGCTTGGTATGAACCCTCAGATACATCATGGATTGCAGGGTGCTGTCCAAGACTTCTGTGGCCATTATGAGTTCATGGTGTGAGCTCTTAATGGGCTTTCTAAAATCTGGAACGCAACTGGCCCCTAGGAATTGTCTCTGGATGAAGCCTGAGATCCGTACCTTCTCTCTACCATCGCCCAGCTGTGTGATACTAGATTTGATGAGGGAACCAGAGAGCAACCCCAAGATTCATGCCTCCGGCTGACAGTGTATAATCCCTTCCCTTTGAAATGGAGAGGGACCTGTAACTTGCTTCTCACAGACTATGACAAAGGCGAAGAGATTTTCAAGATGTAGCTAAAATCTCAAAAGAGTTGCAGAAAGCTTTTTAAAGATGCAAGCAGGAATGAAGGTGAACAGAGGCAGGCAGGAAGGAAGAGAGGAGGAAGAAGCATTTTACTTTATTTAGTTGTTCATCTTGGTTGTTCCCCCCCACCCCCACCCCAAGCTCCTGGGACACGAACCTGGGTCCTTGGGTTGTATGTGGACTGCGCTGGCTGAAGGTCCCTGACAAAATTGATTCTCCCAACAGGGCAAACCGAACGCCTTAGCTTTTATTTAATCAAAGGGGAGATTATCCTAATGGGCATGATTTAATCTGGTTAGTCTTTAAAAGAGGAGCTGGACTCTCCCTGAGTCTGGGATTGTCATCTGTTGGCTTTGAACAGGTTGCCATGAGAGGGCCTGTGAAGAAGGCCATCTGACAAAGAACTGTGGGCAGCCTTTAGTTACTGAGAGTGGTCAACTGACTGCCAGCAAGAAAATGGGGACTCAGGGGCAACATGGTTAAGTAGTGGTTATATCTGCCTTCTCCAGCAAGTACAGTCCACATACATCCCAGCATTCATGTCCCAGGGAGGGACGGAAAAGGGAGGAAGAGGGAGGCCCTGATGGGGAGGGCAGGATAACAAAAATCAAGATGTACAACTAACAAAAAGGAATAAAAATGTGTCTTCCTCTCTTTCCTCTTTCCTCTTTCTGCCTACTTGTCTCGTCACCTTCATTCCTTCCTGCACATTTCCTTAAAGAAAAAAGTGGGTGGGGGACACTTCAGTCCTGCCACCCTAGAAAGATGAATTCTGGTGTGCGCTGGTGGAGCAGTGCTTGAGTCAATGGCTGCCAAAGGAGAGCAAGCCACATACACATGTTTGGAATCCCGGGTTGGGGTAGAGGGCAGGGGGACACAACCAGTGTGGACTAAATAAAAATAAAATAAAGGTGTTTCTTCCTCCTCTCTCTTCTTGCCTGTGTACTCACCTTCATTCCTGCCTGTACCTTTCCTTAAAAAAAAAAAAAAAAAAATTCTGCCATCAGCTTGAGGGAGCTTAGAAGCAAATCTTTCCCCCATCTGAGACTCTGATGAAAAGAAACCTCCATTGATACATTGAGTTCAGCCTGTCAAAATACTGGAGCAGAGAACCCAGCTCCACTAAGCTCAGACCTCTGGCCTGTGGAAACTGAACCAAGAATTAGTGCGTGTGGGAGGTCCCCTAAGCACCTGTGGTGGAGGGGTGGGGGGGGCCCTCAGTTGCTCACTGTAGTTCTGGAGACGGTCGGACTAGGTCACATCTGGAGTCCTTCTACCTCTAGCTTTTGGAGACTATGCATGAAGACGATGCTGGGAGTGTTGGTGTTAAGAGAAAAGAGTGCGGTTCTCTGGTGGGTGAGCAAATGGGGGGCAGGGGACTGGGGTGCCAAGGAGGTGTGTTGTTGAGGTGGCTGGTGCGCAAGCAGAGAAAAAGGCAGACAGCTGAGGACTCACCCTGAGTCCCCCGATGACCCACTTGCCAGGCCGGGCGCTGACTGCAGCTGGCACCACTCCTGGCTGCAGAGGCGATCAGCTTTCACACGCAGGAAAAGCAAGCATATCCTCTTTTCCCTGCTGTGTCAGGGAAGCTCCGCCATGCTGGGCACCTGCGCCACCTCTGCCAGTTTAGAAGGGGGCAGAAAAGACCCATTCTCAGCAGCCTGCATCTTGAGACTCCCACAGCGCTGAAGCTGGTGGCCTCCGGGACTGACTTGGGAGCTCACCCTCAGGGGGGCGTCAGTTTCCTGTGAGCTCTGGGCAACCTCTGAAGTGGCGAGGTCGTGCTTCTGTGTTCCCCTACCTAGCCTGGCTATGGAGACCTCCCTGCTGTCTCACCCGGGCAGCCTGGTCTGTCCAGGGGCCCAGACCGGCACAGCCTGGAGGTGAAGCATCAGTTCCCTGTCTTCCTCCCCCAGATATTCGCTCAGACACATCTGACTGGCTGAAACCATTGTCCCTTACTAAATTCCTTCAGGGATGATCTCATTAAGTCTGGTTATGGGTCACTTCTATTTCAGGGAGAATAAATTTACTGGAATCTTTCTCTGGGCAGCCAGTTAATTGAAACCCGAAGTGGGGGTTGGGAGGGAGGAGCAGGGAGAGGAGGCAGAGAAAGGCTGGACGGATGGGGAGTGTGGGCCTGCTGGAGGAGGAGGCTGGGGTGAATATGAGGGAAGCTGATAAGGAGGCAGAAGAAAGCGGTGGGACGAAGGGAGGCAACCCAGCTACCCACTGTGGCCTGATCTGTGGAGATAGCCTCCTCCCTGCCTGTGCCCGACCCTGCCCAGACACATGAGTCCAGACCAGCTCCAAGCGATAAGGGCCAGGGCCAGGATGTGGCATCAGAGATGGAAAAGGAAGAGATATAACAGAAGCTGGAAACAAATTTGATACAGGGACAAGGAGAGGAATGAGCCCAAGCTGACCTTTAAAGGGCCCTGGAGAATGGGAGGTAGGCCGGAGGGCCAGCTCAGCAGAGGCCTCAGGCTAGTGCCAAGTTAATGGCTCTCATTCTGCCTACTCCTGAAAAAATTGGCATTTCCTGCCTTTTGACTGCTCAAGCATCCATTCACTCATTTGTGCTGGTCTTCGGCTACACACATGGGGCAGACTTGTGCTGAATGCTGGCAAATACAATCAAATGCCTTCCTAGGCCAGCAACTCATATCCTGCAGAACGGCTCGTTACTCTCTTTCACTTCAAGTCCCTTTTTATTCACTCACTCACTCATTCATTCATTCATTCACTCATTCGTTAAAGGAAAGGTGCAGGCAGGAATAAAGGCGAGTAGACAGGCAGGCAGGAAGAGAGAGGAGGAAGAATCATTTTATTTATTTTTTTATTTAGTTGTTCACACTGGTTGTTTCCCTCTGGACTCAGAACTCCAACCCAAGAGTACATGGGCTTATCTCCTTCAGAGGCTAGTTACCTAACCACTGTTCCACTAGGGCGTGCCCTGTCTATTGATGTTTTAATAAAGGAAAAGTACAGGAAGGAATGCAGTGAATAGAGGCAGGCAGGCAGGCAGAAAGAAAATGAGGAAGAAGCATTTTATTTATTTTATTTAGTTGTTCATCTTGGCTGTTTTCCTAGCTCCAGATCTTGAACTTGGGATGTATGTGGTCCGCACCTGGTGTACTAAGCCTCGAGGCCACCAGGGCACAACACAATCCCCTTTTTAAGTAGCTGTTTGATCTTCGGGATCGGTGCTATAGAGAAAAAGATATAAAGATGGAAGAAAGTTTTGTGTTGGGGACCTAATTGTCAAGTGAACTTGTGACACAGGGTAGCTCTGGAAGACAGGTGATCACTAAGTAATTGTGTGGTCCTTGCTTGATCTCTTAAACTTCTAGACCTAGAGTCTTTTATCCATAAAAAAGGGATGAGGACTAGGTGATTTCTGAAAACTCTTCTAATTTACTCCTGATTTGTTTTATGGTGGCGAAAGTACTCTGAAAAGGTTGATATCTGCATAAATATGAAGTAGCCTTTTATTTCAGAAAATAATCATGTGAGTACCCACAAAAGGGGTTACAACATGGAACCTCCGCTCCCTGCTCTTAGTGTTTCCACGTAAAGGGGAACCCTTTTGTGCCGCAGTCCTAGAGTTCTCTCTTGGGAAGAAGACTTGTCTGATTGGAAACTTTGAAGGAAGGAACGAAGCCTGCCCTCTAAGACCTCCTGGGTACTTCTTATGGTTGAATTGCTTCCCTGCCAAATTCATATGCTCAGTGTCAAAGCCCTAGTACCTCCAGATGTGACTGTATTTAGAGATAGGGTCTTTAAAAAGGTAATGAAGTTAAAATGTGGTCTCTAGTGAGGGTCTAAGAGGAGATTGGACACAAACAAGACAGACTGTCAGGTGACCCTGTGAAGGCACTGCCAAGGAGAGTGGCTCAGAAGAAACCAAACCTGCTGACACCTTGATCTGGGACTTGTAGCCTCCAGAACTTCCCAGAACTGTGAGGTAATGAATTCATACCGTTTAAGACCCCTGTCTTCGGTGTTTTGTTATAGCAGCTCTAGACAACAAATAGACTGCCCTCATTAAGGCTTTTTCTTTTATTTTTTTAAAGGAAAGGTACAGGCAGGAATGATGGTGAGTAGGAAGGCAGGCAGGAAGAGAGAGGAGGAAGAAGCATTTATTTATTTTATTCAGTTGTTCATCGTGGTTGCTTCCAGTCCTCTGGCCCCAGGTCTCAGCCCTGGGTCCTTGGGATGAATGTGGACTGTGTCCAGTGACCTTATCCACGAGGACATTAGGGCGTGCCTAGAATGCCTCATTAAGACTCACCTGTACAAAAGAAGAGGCTTATTTCTGGGTTGCTCATCTTGCAACAAACTGGTTTTTTTGAGGAAGGGTGAGGTTGTCCAGGCCTCTCTGCAGCTGAGTGTCTACAGTGGCCATGACCTGTTTTAGAAAGTCCACAGGGACCGTACCGTTGCACGGTGTCCCCCAAGCTAGCTTTTTTTTTTTTTTTTTTTTTGACAACACATGGAAAGTTTATTAGGAGGAACAAAGAGAACAGAGACATCTTTGTGGGTAGTAAAACAACCCCAATCTAGCTGTTGTTCACCATGAAGTTGACATTTAAATGTTCACATGCTCTGTGTGACAACCTGAACACGCAGGAGCTGTTAAAAGGCAAAGCACATCTATTTTTTGGGAACCAAGTATTGCAATTTGGGTACACAGATTCCAGTTGAAATCTAAAATATGCTCCAAGGAGGGACAAAGTTGGGAGTTTTTATGGGAAAAAAGATGAAGATGAAATAAGTGGTTAAAGAAAGCTGTTTGCAAGCTTAAACTATTCTTGGTTACACATAACTGGTTGCTTATTATATTCTCTGGCAAAAAGTTCTCAATCATCAGTCCTTTTGATCCAAATGACTTCTCAAACATTTCTTTGCTTGATGATCTCTTAAAGCAACCGCTTTTGACATGCCCTGTGATTAAGTCTGCAGATCTGGATCGCATGGTCCATGTGAAGCCCGAGGACCCAAGTTCGTGGCTCTGGGGGTGAGAGTGAGGGGTAAGTGTGGGGACAGCCAATATGAGCTCAATGAATGGATAAAAACTTTTTTTTCCTCTCTTCCTCCCTGCCTACTTGTCTTCACTCCTGCCTGCTTCCTTCCTCTAAGTCAACGAATAATAAATAATTTTGATTTTTAAAAAAAGCAAAGATAATTTGCTTTTTAGGCCCAGTCCAAAGGTCTTTGACCTAATTCAAAAGGACAGGTAATGCAATTTCTCTATAATGACAAACCTGCTCCATTTTTAAAATGACCTCACAAATTGCGCCCTGGTGGAACAGTGTCAGGTCAGTCTCCTCCAAAGGAGCCCACATACCCCTGGGTTCAAGTCCCAGGTATAGGGAGAAAACAACCAGTGTGAACAACTGAGAATGGAAAAAATATTAAATGCTTCTTCCTCCTCTCTCTTCCTGCCTGTCTGCCTGCTCACCTTCACACCTGCCTGTATCTTTCCTTAAAAAAAAAAAGGCTTCACAAATATCAATTGTTCAGACCTGTGTCTTATTTCTCAAGTGATTCCGAACTTGAAGAGAAGGGGCAGGGTCTGGACTGTACCTCCAGCCCTCGCCCCAGTGAGAGAAAAAGGAAAAATTCTCACCCTATGTTATGAATAAGTCTCCCTTGGGAATTTCGTTCTGGTTTCTCCACTTCTCTCTCACTCTTGAGTGCATCAATACCAACTGAGCTCTTCCTCCAGGTCTGCTCATTCCAAGAAGGGCTTCCTCTGATTCCACTCTGACGTCTGACTAGAATACTCCTCTTCTCTACGTCTCAGAATTTTCTTCATTGTCAGTATTGTTGATCAAACTTCTCCTACTGAGTCCTCCCTGGGGTCCAAGCTGAGCTTGCAGCTTCCTGGTCTCAGTTCCTGGGTGCATATTTCTGTTATGTTGTCATATAGACCTAGTATTAAGTGACCTCACGCCTGTCTTCCCCACTAGGATAGACTAAGTCGAGCGAGGTACCTGGAAGGACTTCCTCTGGTTGTCTCTGTCCCCAGTGCTAGCATGGGGCTTGGCTCCAAAGCAGAAGTTCGTAAGGTGCTGGGGAATAAACGAGTAGTGGAACGACGGTTTGATATTAATTTGAGTGGATCTCATAGTATTCTGCCCCACTGCTTCCATAGACAGCTAGGCAGGTGATTCCCGATCTTGGGGATCTGGACTTGGTGCAAAGTAGAAGGAGCCTGGGGTCAATGACTCTTCCTGTTCTTTGAAAGACTCTGAACTCACCTGGTTTCACGTGTGGTAGAGGCAGGAAGGGTAAGGACGGGAAATGATGGCTTCGAGAGAGGCATTCCAGAGGGCCTAGAAGAAGAGCAAAATGTGGTGCCTTCACTTCAGCATGACCATTTGTGATGGAGGTGACCAGTTCACCTTTGTGGGATGGGGGTCTCTGGGGATCCCGGCCTTGGCAAAGATCTGTGCCACCCATACATGGCATGAAAATAGATCCAGGCTAAAACATACTGCTGGGTTTTGGCCAATGACATATCTGCGTGGTTGGAATACTAGACCACCCTAACTTTCTAGACATTTGAATTTTGGGGATACCTGGGTAGAGAAAGGAAATGAGGCTTCAGCAATGACAGATGCGAGCTTTCTTTCTTGCCTGCCTTCCTTCCTTCCTCCCTCCCTCCCTCCCTCCTTCCCTCCCTTCCTTCTTTTCTTCCCTCCTTCCTTCCTTCCTTCCTTCCTTCCTCCCTCCCTCCCTCCCTCCCTCCTTCCCTCCCTCCCTTCTTTCCTTCCTTCCTTCTTTCCTTCCTTCCTTCCTTCTTTCCCTTCTTTCATTCTCTTTCTCTTTTCCCTTCTTCCCACCTTAGCCCTGACTGGTCTCCTCTATCCCAGGTAAGACTATCTGAAAACCACAGCATTTCTCGGCTCTCTTTCACCCTTTCTCATCCCTGCCACCCTCCTCCACCTCCATGCTGAGATTAAAGCTCAAGGCCCAGTGTGCTGATGGAA
This sequence comes from Solenodon paradoxus, assembly GCA_004363575.1. Classification (NCBI taxonomy): domain Eukaryota; kingdom Metazoa; phylum Chordata; class Mammalia; order Eulipotyphla; family Solenodontidae; genus Solenodon; species Solenodon paradoxus. The sequence continues at coordinate 230,704 of RJWH01001858.1, forward strand.
TCTCTAACTTGGGAACACATGATCTGTGTCCAGGGTAGACTGGGAGGAGAATACTTGTGGAGAGAACTGAACAGCAAAGGGAAGAAGGGCAGCTGAGTGGAGCTGGGAGGACAGCAGGGAGGAAGAAGAACTATGGGTCTGGGTTCCTCCAAAAGCAGAGTCAGAGACAAGAGTTTGCACACAGGTCATTGACTTGGGGAAGTTTCCCAGTAACAGGCGTGAGGGCTGGAAAGAGAAATGTGAAGAAGGAGGGAGAGCCATGCCTAGGTTTGGGCTACCATGCTGGCTTTCTCAAGAGCCAGCTGCGATGTGGCCCTGCCAGTTGACACCGAGGGGTTCACAGAACAGGCCACAGAGTCGTCCATCTGAGGGAAAGAAGATGGGATGCTTCCTCACCAGCTCTAGCCCTTGATGTCAAGGGTCACTGCTGGGGTGTTGATTCCTTCTCGCTTCCAGATTTGTCCGTAGTCTGTCCTGGTGTCCCAGGAGGGAAGCCCCAGGGCAGGGGACATCAGCATGCAGATGCGTGCTGGAGCACAATATAAGAGAAGAGGGGGAAGAAGAAGAGATAGCAAAAGAATGGAGAGAGGCAAGAAAAGAAGTGGGTTTGACGGGGAAGATGGCCAACTGAGCGGGATAAGATACACTGATCAGTAGTCCTCATGCTGGGTAGATGTGACCAGGGCAGAGGTGGCCTCTAGAACTCCTGCGTTGGCTGGGGTGAGCCACAGTGTCAAGCCTTTTCGGCCACTAGTCTTTCCTGGCAGAGACAGGGTAGCCTTGACCTTGACCATACAGCCCCAGTCCATGGTAGCCACAAGCAGTCTCTTTAAGGCCTCCCAGAAGATAAGCCTTCTCCTTCATGTTCCTGGCTCTTCCAGTTTGACAGTGTCCACTGACGATTTCTGGCTGCACAGACTTAGCTCTCCACAGTCTTCTTCCTTCCCTGTGAGCTCTGCTGGCCTTCTTGGATTGTGCATTCTAATGCTTCTTCACAGTACCCAGGCAACTGCTTTACCAGAGCACGTACATCAGAACTGCAGAGCAGTGGGGCTTGGAAACGCACACCGTTGCCAGTTTGTTAGACATGCCCTCCCAGGCTGCTGGAATGGAGGAGATTTGAGAATTCCGAGAAACCTGGCTCACCAAAAATCTCTCCCTCCCAGCTGACCTGTCCTGCTGTCTGTAATTCCTACCTCATATGCCACTCCTTGATGACGTCTAAACGTTTATTTTTGTTGACAAGGGGTTCCGTCACCTGGGAGGGGTAATATATGAGTCAATTATCACTCTAGTAAGAAATCAGTTCCATAACTGGTTGTTGTGTCGACTTGGTGACTAGAAGCCTTAGCAACTGAGTCCTGGCCAGGAAAGTTTGGTTGTCGGTAGAGTAGGGAAGGAGGTGAGGAGGACTCAAGTCTGGGGGCCTTGAGTAGGGAGAGCAGAGGCACTGATGAGTCCAGAAGGGTCATCCACGCAGAGGGAACAGACACACCAAGGATAGAATTTGGTTTCACGGTTTAACTTCGTTAAGGAGACCTGCACAGGGGAAGAAACTCATTCAAGAACCAGTGTTTTACAGTTAGTTTTCTTTTCCTTTCTTTTTTACAAAGGGAAGGTGCAGGCAGGAATGAGGGTGAATAGGCAAGCAGGAAGGGAGAGGAGGAAAAAGCATCTTTTATTTACTTTTATTTTGGTTGCTCATCTTGGTTGTTCTCCTTGGCCCTGGGATGCAAACCCAGGTCTGTAGGATGTGTGTGGACTGCGCTCAGCTGGAGACGGCTGACCAAACCACTAATCCACCAGGGTACATCCTTCTCAGTTAACAAGGTCATAGTTCTCTGAGGGTAGGTATTATCTATGTTCAACTTATAAGCCCCTCAGTCTGAGCTGCAGAGTCTGGGTGTGTGTTCTTTTGGTTTAAGAACTGGGTCAGTTTTCCACTCATTCTCCAGCTTGGCGGCCATCCGTCCTGGACTTATGGTGGGCCTGGCTTCATTCTGGGTTTGGGGGCTCCCTGTCACTCCAGGGGGGAATCCTGAGATGCCTCCCTACAGAGGTGGCCTTTTGCCCTTCTGGTGATTTCAAGGACGAGTGGCAGGAACCACAAGCAGAATTAAAAGTCTCTGCTAGAACAGCTCTACTAAGCATGTTAAAGGACAGATTTAAAATTACTAGAGAGATCATTTTTCTGCCCAGTAGGAGGGTGATCTCTAGGGTCTCCTTCTTGGCCTGGGGGCTTGTGGCTCTCAGTAAATGATAGTTACTCAAGAAGACGGGGTGGGGGGCTTTGGAAACTCTCTGTGTCCTGGGATCCTGGAGCCTTGCTCACTGAGCTGGAGGGGGCCCTCTCAGTCTGCTGCCCCACATAGGTTCTGTAAACTTCTGCTTCGTCTTTCTCCTTGGGAGCCCCCTCCTGTTTCCCGAAAGCCTGGTGCCTTTGCACCAGCGCAAGAGAGGAGTCACGTGGGATACTCTGCTTCATTTAATTTTAGGTTCGTGTTGCCGCTGTCCATCTATTGAAGTACTTTAATGAATGCTTGCATTGTTCTCATGCTCAGAGCCTTTTTCAAATGATCAGCACATTATAAAACACAATAATGAGTCTAATTCCCCCTCCCCCCCACACAATGGCATTGCGAAGTCCCCAGATATGTAGGGGAGTGAACACAGTCTGGGATTTGGAGGCAGCAGAGCAAGGCTTATTCTTCCATTTAGTTCTGGTGACCTTGGGCAAGCCCTTCCTCCCTCCCTCCCTCCCTCCCTCCCTCCCTCCGTAGCTTCCTTCCCTCCTTCCAAGATTTTATTCAGAGTCTCCTTGTGTCAGTCAGTGATAATCTCAGCAAAATGATAAGAATGCTTGTCCTAGCTACTTCTCAGGATTGTTTAGAGAAGCCTACAGAATCATTCTTACAACGTGTTCAAGGGAAGCTCTACCCAGGGGTACGCTGCTGGTATCAAAAGGTAAAAAAGTTAAACCAGAATTAGTGGGCTGGAGGATGAAGGCCCAGATGACAGCACCAGAGACAGCACTTGTGTGAGAAATACAGATTCACTCTCTGCCTATGCCCAGTCCTCTTCAAACAGCCTTTGCATAAGTGGGATTTTCCCGCATGGGGCAGTGGGAATGATTTTCTCTTCATCTCTGTCCTTGGACCTGCTGCTCTTTCTCTCTTCATCTAAGGCTTCCTCTTCCACCAAGTCCTTCTTGCTTTTGGAAATTAATTTCTCCTCCCACAGGTCCCTCTGCTTTGGTGATTGCCAGGTGGTACCTGTGAGCTGTTATGATTTGTTTCTAGACTAAGTTGCTTCTTCTAGATTGAGCGTGTTACTAGACAGAGAGTAGTGTTCCTGAGGGAGGTGACAATGATCTCTTTCAGGAATCCTGGCTCTGCCCCTTTAGCTCATGTGACTTTGGTCAGGGCCAGTCTTCTCAGAACCTCAGTTTCCTCCTCTGTAAAACCTCCCTACCCTCGCTCAGGCAGGATTAATGAAACACCACATGTCAAGGGCCTAATAGCACACTTATGTTGAGTGGGCAGGCTTCCAAGAGACGGCTTTTGAAAAAAGTTGAGGGCAGGCATAGCTTTTTGGTTCTCCTAATCCACGCAGAGAGGAGGTAGCCACTTAATAAGAGCATCTGAGGAATGCTGGGGGGGGCCCCGCCCAGCACTGTGTTCCACACCCAGGGTTTGCTACGTGATTTGTCACCAGGAAAGATGTGTTTCTCCTCAGCGGCACTCCTTTGTGTTTCAATACCACCAAAGAGGCAAAGTACCTACCGGGAATCTTGGGTGCTGGCAGCTAAGAGGTGACACGGTCACAGGGAGGGGACATGAGGAGTCTGAAGAGGTTTGGCTTAGGACTGGTCTTACCTCACGTAGTGTGCTTATTTAAAATCAAACATATTTATTTAAAGTTATAGTTTTAGGATCTGGGTTTTTTTTTTTTTTTTTCTGACATCAATTTTCCAATTCTCCGACAAGAATTGCACGTCCAATAATTCATTTTGATTCGGACACCAACTACTCAGTTACACCAGACCCACAGGCTAAGGGCTTAGCTTGATCTCAGATGGCAGCCACAGTGGCGTCCTCCGAAGACCCAAACATTTGCCCCACAGAGTATAAATCAGGGGGTCACTACCCCTCCTCAGGTTTGATCGTTTGTAAGAGAAAAGCTCTTAAAACTCAGGAAAGTGTTGGGGTTTTTTTGTTTTGTTTTGTTTTGCTTGCTTTTTACTATTACTGTTTATTATAAAAGGACAACTTAGGAAAAGCGAAATGGAAGAGACAGCAGAGGCAGGAGGTCAAGGGTGGCGGTGGCACAGAGCGACCACGCCCTCTTCGGGTATACACCCCACTCCCGGCATCTCAGTGTGTTCCCCAAGCTAGAAGCTCTCCCAGCCCCATCACTCAGGGGCTGTCATAGAGGCGTCATCACACAGGCATGATTGACCTGGCCACTGGTGCTAGAGCTTGATCTCCAGCCCCTCTCCCCTCGCTGGAGGCAGAGGGTGGTATGTGTGGCTGAAAGCTCCAGCTCTCATCACAAAGCTGGTTTCTCTAGCCTCTGGCCCCCTCCTGAAGCTACCGAGGGTCCCACTCAGAGTCTCCTCATTCACATAAATGCAGGATCCCAACTCTCAGGAAATTCCAGGGGTTTTAAAGAGTCTTACACCAGGAACTGAGGACAAACACCAAATATGCATTTTTAATCATGCCACGGCTCCCCTGATGTTCTTATTTACAGGCTGCAGTTTCCAAAGCTGGAGCTGGAGAGGGGAGGGTGGACAGGCAGGCCTTCTCCTTGAAGTTGGCGATTCAGTTGCTGTGAAGCCCTTACAAACCATTTCTTCTGAAACACAGTTGGAATGAGTCTTCTCCACCACCTACAAGGAAGGTTCCCTAGGGCTGCAGATCCCTTCCTTTCCTTTCCTTTCCTCCCTCCCTCCCTCCCTCCTTCCTTCCTTCCTTCCTTCCTTCCTTCCTTCTTCCCTTCTTTCCTCCCTCCCTCTCTCCCTTCTTTCTTCCTTCCTTCTTCCCTTCTTTCCTCCCTCCCTCCCTCCCTTTCTTCCTTCCTTCTTTCCCTCTTTGTTCCCTCCCCACTTCCCTACTTACCTCCCTCCAGTTCTCCCTCCTCTTCCTTCCTTTTGGTTCCTTCCTCCCTTTCTCCCTTCCTTTTTCCTTCCCTGTCAGCAGTCTTCAGTTAAACCTGTTCACCTCTCAGATCTCCACCTGCTTCCAGGTGCGCTCAGCTGGGGGCCAATCTTTCCTTCTTCTCCATGTTGTCTGGGTCCTGGCAGATCTGCTTTCTGCTGATTTGGAAAGTAGCACTCAGTCATGGCCTAAAGGGAGCTGCATACCCTGCTTCCCAGGACTGCTGGAAGGCCAGACTCCTTACGCTCACATTCAGCCCCCCAACTTCCCTTCTGTCTTCTCTCCTCACTCTGCTGTCCAGCCACAGCCAGCCTGGTCCTCCAGTGATTGTCCTCCAGAGTCCTAGGAGCATTCTATCTCTTGTCGCAACACCGACCCCTTACACCAAGGTCAGCTTCCCTGACATGTTCATTTATTTACAAACTTCAAGCTGTCTGATCTGCCAGGCCCAGTGGGGGACACCACTGGGGGTTCTGAAGAAGAGTGGTTTGAGTTTTGCTTTTGGTTTGGACTGTCCCCCTTGTTCTAAAACACAGTCAGAGAGGATGGGCAGGCTCCAGGAGCCCAGGAGCTGGGAGGAGACTTCCTCCAGGCCTCTCATCCACTTGGTCCATTTCCTTGTTTGGACATTACTATTTTTTTTAAGGAATGGTGCAGGATGGAAGGAAGGCCATCAGGCAGTCAGGCAGAAGAGAAAAGAGGAAGAAACATTTCTTACTTTCTTTCATTTAGTTGTTCATTTTGGAGGTCCCCGCCCAGCCCTGGCTATTGAACAGGGTCCTTGGGATGTATGTGGTCTACGCCGGGCTGGAGGCTGTGGACTTCAGCACTAAGCTACCAGGGGGCACCTGTTTTGACATCTTGTCAGGTTTCCTTAGCTAGATGTCTAGCCCCACATCATGCCCTGTGTCAGAGTGTCTGCCTCAGAGCAGGACTCATGGTCCCCTCTCCTGGTATGTCAGCTGGGTGGGTAAGCATGTGCACGACAGGTACACAGGAGGGCGTGTGCTTGCAGGGGCCAAGCAGGTGTGGGAACGGTGGGGCTAGGTTCCATGGGGTGTCAGAGGCGCTCCTTCCACCCTGGAGGTCCTACAGGGACAGGTACACAGAGCTATTCTTTTCATAAATAAATAAGGAGCCAATCATACATACTTGTTGATCAATTAAAAACCGCCCTTTGCATTTATTTCCATTCTTAAAAAGAAGTTAGACTTTATATACAGAAAGGGTATGAGAGGGGTCCCTTGATTGAAAACAGGGACTTGGACCCCAAGACAGAGGAGCCTCCATCATTCAGTCCATCATCAGCAGGGGCAGGTCTGCTGAGGGAGGCGCTCCTCCCAGCCCTCCTTGCCCACCGAGTGGTTCCACCTTCCTGATGCTCTTCTGCACTGTTCCAGTTCACGTGGACTCGTTGCTCTGGAAAAAATGGCAATGTCACTGTACTTGACTAGTATGAGCCCCTTGGGGGCTGGCCTGGAGTCAGAACAATGGGCCTGTTTATAAAAGCCTTCTCGCTGGTGAGCCCGGGTGGAGCAGTGGTTAAGTCAATCTCCTCCAAGGGCAAACCACCGACCCCTGGGTGAGGGGGTGGTGCTGGTGGTGAGGTGCTGGTGGAGCAACCACTGTGAACAACTAAATAAAAAAGAATAAAATAAAATACTCCTTCCTCCTCCCTTTTTCCTGTCTGCCTGCCTGCTTGCCTTCAATCCTGTCTGCATCATTATTTTAAAAAATGTTAAAAAAGCATTCATGCTGAGCCAAGAAGTGTGCTGAGTTTTACTCATATACCTCATTTGTCTTCATGAGAGTCTGTGTGGTAGGGTCAGGGGTCATCTGTGTTTGGCAGGTGAGGATGCTGAGGCTAGATGAGATTTTGGGACTGCCCAGAGTTCACTCTCCTGGAGTGAGGCTGAACACCATCCAAATTCAGATCCGTCAAAGCCCAGAGCCCCTGGTCCTTGACACATGTGACTTTCTGCTTCTTGGAATCCTTAGACCACTACGATGTCCTTCCATATGCAGGATGATTTTGCTGGGGGTTGGGGGGCATGAATGACTTGGGCTGGGGTCCCGGCTTCATCCTCTCAAGAATGGTTCCAGTGATGGTATCCTCCTTACTTTTCCTTTGAAAAAAAGGGAACAAAACTGAATTAGTCCACATCCATTCATCCATTCATTTCAAGGCAACTAGGCTTTTAATAGCTCTTTTCTTCTTTTTCTCCCGAAAAAGCCTGGGCTCTTGTTACTACCCCACAGCCTCTCAGGTTCCTATAGGACTAAGGTCACAGGAAAATAAATGAATAAATAATAAATGAATGCATGAAATAACATACAAGAACAAAATGTTTATCTGGCATGCAGTATGTTCTTAGGGAATCTCAAAGAGGCAGCTGGTGGTAATAGCTGAGAAAGTGGGCTCTGGAACTGGGATGTATGTATTGAGTCCAGTCCTTCCTCTTGCTGGTGGGTGACCTTGGATGGGTCACTGGACCACTCTGTGGCTCAGTTTTCACCTTTGTCGCTTGGGGCTAGTAAACCACCAAATTCTCGTAGTGTTATTGTGAGGATTAAATAAATGAATCTATTTAAGCTCAGTGCCTGGTAAATCACAGTCATTCAGCAAAAGCTAGCTATTATTATACAATTATTTTATTATTGTATTTATTTAGCCAGGGACGGAGACCTCCCATGCTCGTAGGCAGTTAGCATAAATGAATGAGATGGGGGAATTGAAGGGGTTGATCTAAAAGAGACTGATGGTTAAGGGGAGATTGGGTCAGATTTTCAGAATCGCCTTTTGGGGAACCTCTCCCCAGGTCCCAACATGGGTTCTGAAAAGGTAGAGACTTTTTGCATTTTCTCGTCAAGCCTCTCTTCCTCCTTCACTCCTTTCCTGCCTTCCCTGCTTCCAGAGAGCTCCGGTTATCGGTCTGATCTTGAGTAGAGAGGTTTGCACTCAGCCCTTCTTGCTCCTCCTTCACTAAGCCCCGTACGGGCCAGGAGGCCTGCGCGCTTCTCATCTTTCCTCCGGGTCTCGCGTGCAGCACGTATTCCCCGCTCCCAAACCCCAAGCAAGGCCTCAAAAACCCATAGGTGCAGGATGCATCACGCTTCCCAGGGCAAACTACAAATCAGAGTGACTGCAGAGGTGGGATTTGGGGCGTCCGCTTCGCGCGGACGCGATGGGGCGGAGCTGGGACTCCCGGGCGGACCCTGACTACCAGCAGGTGGCGGTCTATTTGCGAGGCCTTCTAGGTTCCCAGGCAGAAACTTGAACGGGATGTTGATGCCTCGGCATTAGAGTACAGCCGAGTCTCCCCGAACCGAGGTGGAGGCAACCCCGAAAAGGTGGGGAGAGAAGAGAGCGCACTCTGCTGGGCTCACATAAGGACTCAGCACGACAAATGTTGGAAAGGCTTCAAGAGGGGTGAGTATCAGGCAGCGAACGGGAAAGAGAGCGCCATCGTTGGTTTTAATTGTTTTTAGGGCACTGTACTTGTAGTGCTTTGATTGGCTCTCAGACCATTCTGGAAAGACATTTCTAGAAGGGAACTGCCTGAACAGACGGAGGGAGCGCGGGAAAGAAGCCCGGGAAACTGGTGCCGGCGCGCCGGGTATTCGGCTGTCGGAGGAGCGCGGCCTCCCGCCCGCCAGAGAGCGCTGTCAGGGTTCCGCACGGCCTCCCGCCCGCGCCCCTGGAGGTCCCCGCTGCAGTGGAAGCTCTAGCCGGCCGGCGCGTGCTCTGTGGTTCCGGGCGGAAGTGAGGAGCCGAGCGGAACGGCCTCTGGTGACATTTTCTCCGGGCGGCGCGGACGAGTGCAGGGACTTGGTGGTGGAGGCTGCGGAGGCGGCGAGATTCGCTTTGGCCCCGTGGGGCTCTGAACGTCGCGACCCTCCGCTCGTCGCCCGGGCTTGTGCTGAGGAGGCGAAGGCGGCGGTGGCCGTTGCGTCCCGAGTCACCGCTGCCGGGAGAGCCCGGGGGGTCGGTGCGTGCCCCGACGGGGCGAGCGGCGCGGGCGAGGAGGCGCGGAGCCGCCGCGGAGAGCAGGTGAGGCGGGAAGGGGCGCAGGGCCGCGGCCCGGCCGCCGGTCGAGCCTCGGGACTCGAGCTGCGTCCAGGGAGCGTTGGAGGGGTGCGGGCCGCGGGCGAGAGCTCTGCGGTGTCGGGGCGCCGGAGTCGTGACGGACCCGGCGGGCGGGCGCGGGGTTTCTCTTCCCGACTTGGCTAACGAGAGGGGTCCCAGTCTCGCCGACGCCCTGCTTGCTCGCCCGCCCGCCCGCCCGCCGGTGACCCTCGCGTCCTCCCGCCCCGGCGGAGTTGGCGGGCCAGCTCCCCCGTCCTCCCCGTTTCCCCGGCCGCTGGGGCGCGGGCGAGGCAGGCGGATCCCTTTCCTCGGGGGCCGAGGGGAGACTGGAGCTGCCGCAGGCCCTGGAGTTGTCTTCACGTAACTTTCCGGCGCCCGGGCCGCGGGGGAAGCGGCGGCAGCTCCGCCACTGTGCCGGCACCGCGAGCCGGGGGCTGGCGCCGACAGCTGCCCCGACCCTCGGAGGACCCCGCCGGCCGTGGCCCTGAAGCCGGGAGGAGAGGTTTTCTCACCCCGGGCGCAGCCCTCCTCCCGGTGTGTCCACTCCCTTCGGTGACGGCCGCCTCCGGTCCGCGGGAAGGATGTGCCGGTCTCCCAAACTGACCTCTTCGGGCGAGTCGGTCAGTTCTCTTTAGAAAACCGGCGAGGATGTAAACTGACCAGCCGCAAGTTAAAAAAGATCGTCGCTTCCTCTGACTCTTTCCAGGGAGCGTTCTCTTTTCCCCAGCAGCGCGCGGTGCTTTGCATGTTATTTCTTGTGGCGCCGACCTCAGAGTAATACCGGGACAGCAGCCCTTAATCGAAGCGCACGCCACTCCTGCGGTTTAAATCGCCCTCTCCACTCGCACAGAATACAAGCTCACAGGTTGAAAGAATGAACGAATGTCTGTACTTACTCTCCCTGATTGAAGCGCTCGAGCAGTTTGTTTATTTCATTTCTTGCCCGAGCTTTTAGCTTTCTGAATCCCACTAATGATGCTGTGTCTAGGTTGGATCTCTTAATTACAAATACATCTGGCAGTTTTGCTTAGGCTGTTATTGTGTAGTATCGTTGGGCACATAACTGTTTGAATCACTCCCTTTCTTCTCCTGGGATATTAAGGATGGAGGCTATTAACTTTCTAATGTAGTTTTGCTGATCTTGGCAAATCTGAATTCCTCCAGTAAGAGAATTGTCTTTTGGTTTAACAAGCATTTTTTAGACTCATAAAACTGTTACTATTACCTGATGTCCTGAGGACTCACAACACCTACCGATTTTTAGTAGGAAGGTTATATTTCGATGGAGTAATCAGCCCAGTACGATGCCTGAGTACTTTGTGCACATCAGGTGCTCAGTAAGTATACAATTACGAATTAAATTTGAATTCAGTACACTAAGATAGCATTTACTGCAGTGACCTGCATGCTGCTTTAAAAAGAAAATGAAATTTCAAGCAGTTCCATTAAATGGAAAATAAAAATTATTTTTAGACATTTCTAAATCAGGTTCCTTTAGATTGTTGTTCAGGACCACTGAATTTTAAAACTTCAAAACATCTTTTTCATATTAGCATATTATAAACTTCATAATAGGTGTATACAGGATGAAAGATAAGGAGAGACTTCAAGGTGATTATACCTATTGGATCAGCTAAATACGGTTTTTTATAGGGAAATGTTTTTTCTCACGTGAAAAATGGGATGGACTGGATCTTGGAGCAGGAAACTTCACATTGTTAGTTTCATATTAAGCTTACAGTAAAGTTGTTACATTACTCATTAATTTAGCTTATATTGCTCTTAAATGCATTTATGAAAGAGTAAACAAAATACTTTGTTTTGTAGTCTTCACCAAGACTTGTCTATTAAAGGTAAATTCAGCTTTATAATCAAATTTAACTAAGTTCTCTTAGACCTGAGTGCTTAATGCTTGTCCTTCAAAGTTTTTATTTCATAAGTGACATTGGTACCTTAAATCTCCTTAGTATGGGACTAGTCATTTCTGTGCACTTGTGTAGTCATTTATTCAAAGGGTTGTTTTGCTGTCATCTCCAGTCTCAGGGTTTTGTTCCGATATATGTGCACAGTATATGGGTTCCTGCAGGTAACTAGGGTCGTGAAAACAATGTATATTATTGTTTGCTGAATTACTTAATACTTGAGAAAATCTGTAAAAGATGAAAAACATTGTACCACGAGTGTGTTTTCTTTTGAACCATACTGATTTCAGTGTTCTGTATTACTTTAGGAAAAGAGCTTGGGGCCAAATAAAGTTTCTCGGGTGGCTGTATGTAGTAAGAATGAAATAGTATATTAATAACTGAGTAAAAAGCTGTGAAACTATAGAAAAAGGGAAAGGCTATAAAAAGAAATCTCAAAACATACAGAGGGCAAAATGTTTGGGTGGAACATCTTTATTCTCAGAACATGAATTTATCATTTGTTTACTGTATGTACCGTTAGTGCTCTAATTGCTAGAAGACCTACATTCCCCATGCACAGGGGGTTGACACTTTTAAATCCTAGGTTTGAGGTTTCCAGGTGGGCCTTTCAGACTAGGGAACAGCCTAAGCAAGGTCCTGATATGCGTGATCTTTAATGGTCGTGTGACCAGTTTCTTGAGTTTCCAGAGAGGTAGGAAGGGTAGATGAGGTTAGGACCAGGTTGTTTCTTAGTCTGCTAATGAGTTAGCAGACTCTGGAAAAAAGTGGAATATGAAGAATGAGATTGACATTTCTTTTGAAAGACTTCTTTATCTTTAAATTCTGTGAGTAAGAAATTCTTTTGATTTTATTTTGGGTTGATTCTTGATCATCAAAGGGAAGTAATTTGATAGTTAATTTCCTTTATAAATTCCATCTTAAATTTGACTATTGTCACAAAACTTCTAAATTCTTTTATTTAGCCTTTATCTTTAATTGTACCTACTTTCCTTTTGCAGGACTCGTGATTGAACTTAAGGGAAATAAACAGTGTTTTCTGCTTCTGTGTGGGCAGCTTCTCAGCAGAAGGGGATTGATGTGCAGGCAGTTTTCACACTCAGCCTACAGGTCCTTGTGATACAAGGGAAGAGCAGGGTGAGACTAAAAAGTGCCTTGCTTATTTTATTCTCTTTTATATTCCTGACCAACTAGGAGAGGGAATGTGTGCTTTATATTGTATGAATTTATCATAACATTTGTAGCAGCTGATAATACTAAATATGATTTTTAAATACCATAGAAAACCAATATGACTGGTTTGATTGGTTGTCTTATTTAGGAATTGTGGCTTAATTGACAGTGTTTAAGTTTTGTTTCTATTCTCTTAGGTCTTTATTCAAAACTGATTCATTTTTCCTCTTCACTCAAACTGTTGTTTGATAGCTAATAGATTGTGTGAATTCCGTTATTAACTTGACTTTATTTAATTATAAAACTACCTGAATATTTTCTAGTTAAATAGGGATTAACCAAAAGTAGTAGTCAATCTGCAGCACTTATTTGTATGTGAGGGTATTTTTACCTGGTTAAATTAAACACCTGTATACAGAGCACTTGTTTGTCAGGTTGGGAGGGGTACAGAGATGAAAGAAACAGTTTTTGCCCAACAAACTAAAATCTAGGGAACCAGGTGATTTCTAAATTTCTTTCGTGTTGTAAAATATAGAACACTAGTCTGTAGTAGAAGAAAGTACTAGTCTTTTCCTTTATAAGATCATATTAAAGGTATTGGAAGATACTGTTTTCTTATATGGGTCTTTAATCTGAAGAGGAAATTATCGGATGTTTGAGTGTTCTTTTTTGTACTGTTCATTTTATTTGCCAAAATTTTTTTCCTCTGCCTGGAATTAAAGTAAATTAGTTCTTTTTGTTGGTCAAAGAATAGCAAAATGAAATCTTTAAAAATAATCAGCCATTCCCAAGAATGTGCGTAAGTTAGGATTGTTCTTAGTAATCCAGAAATTTAAGTTTTTATTAGTATGGTTAACATTAGGGAACTAAGATACTGATTAAAGAGGTCAGTAGAAGTTGTTGTTTTTTTTAACTGAATTGTGTGTTTTTAAAAAACTTTCATGATGTCCAGAGTCAGCATTTTGTTAGATGTCATATAATTAGAGAAAGGTATTGTTGGGAGTTAGGGAAGCTGGGTGTGGACTAAAACTCCAGGAAAACAGGACTATTTTCCTTTCTGTATTAAGAACAAAAACCTCATGTGGTTAAGATTTTAAGCAGCATCTTTCTTTAGTTTTAACTTAGCATAGAGGTACAGTTTATTCTTAAATCAATATTTTATCAAGAGTTTCCCATTATTTTTTCTCCACTGCAATCCACTAGGAGCCTGAGTGCATGTTTCATGGGTAGATTTTTGGCAGCATTTATTTTGGGGACCCTACGTCCCAACTCATCTTTATGTGAACTGTCTTCTGAGGGAGATAGAAAATGGACAGAGCAGAAATCTTAGAGAAAATCCTGAACACGGACTTGAAGATTTTCTTGATTTACACTCATGGTGGTGATACTTGAGGGTCTCTCTCATTAACCACAGTGCATTCTTTGCGTTTGTTAACTTCTTTGGCTTCTTATTTGGTGCTAGTTTATTCACAACTGTGGTGCTAGGCCAGAATCATGTCAGTAGTGGTAGAGACTGCAATATGAAGTGATTTGAGCAGCCATTATCACTCTCGGCCTATTTATAGAGCTTATATCAGTGGAGAAAAGGTTGGCGGGCACACAAGTTCAAAGCTGCTCTCTTCCCGTGGTTGCAGTCTCACAATTTATATTTCAGTGACGGCTAAGCCAGTAAATACATTCAGCTGCATTAATTTTTATGTTCCCTTTCTGTACTCCAGCATGTTGCTGTCGCTGGGTTTCTTGTTAATTGGCATTAGGCTGAGTGGCCTGATGAGATTTTATTTCTTTAATGTATATTGTTTTTTTACTTTTATTTAACCTTTGAGGAGGCAAACATACTTTATAGATGATGTTAATCCTTGAATCAAGAGGCGTATAATGTTCAGTTCAATGTTAGCAGCTGTTGTTGCTTGTTGCCCGTTTCCCTTAATTACTCATAATTCTACACTCTGCCTTTCATCATTTCCAGTTTTGTGTCTTCATACTGTCGTCTTTTAGCCACTTCAACCTCTTCCTTTTGAGAGCTAAGTGAAGGGAAGAGATGATTTCCTGTGGAAAAAGGGCTGTTGCCACTATTTTGTAATTCTACAAATGTTTTCATTTTAATCTTTTTTCTTTTCTTTTTTTTTGTTCTTTTTAGGAAAGGTACGGGCAGGAATGAAAGCAGTGAGTAGTAGGCAGGCAGGAAGAGAGAGGAAGAAGCAGCGATTTTAATTTTATTTCCATTTTTAGTTGTTCACACTGGTAGGAGGTTCACACACCAGCATCTCAGCCACCTGAACCACCAGGGTGTGCCCCTCATTTTAATCTTAATCTTGATCTTTGGTTCCTGTTCTGTAACTTCTCAGCCCCAAATCCATAATGAAAGAAGTCCTTCAAAAACAAAATTTGTTTTGAGATATTGGTGCTTCTTTAAGATAAATGTCATTTAAGTCAGTGTTTAGATAAAAAAGCATTAGAACAATTATTTTGTCTATTCTAGAAGATTTGGGAACATTACTTTTATGAATGCAGTGGAATATTTCGCTGGAACATTTGGATAGAAGGGGCTTCGTTTTGATTTTTAGTACGATGCTGCTTTTTATTTCACTTGTGTTATGAGGCTTAAGATACTTCATTTTATAGCCTCTGAGTTTTTGCCTCTTGATTTTTTTGTAAGGAAAGGTGCAGGCAGGAAGAGAGTGGTGGATGAAGTGGTTTATTTCTATTTAGTTGTCCATCTTGGTTGTTGTACCCCTCTGGCCCTGGACTTTGAACCCGGCACCTTGGGATGTGCATGGGTGCGCACCCATGATGTACTAGACCACTAGGCTAGCAGGGCTCACCTCTGATTTTTGCATCTTTATGCGTCAATATAAAATCACTATGTACAATATTCTAAATGTAAGGAAACAGCTTTTCTAGGCTATTAGTAGTTTGTGTGTCAGTTTTTGCCTTATGTTCTATGTGGAAAGAGTTACTCTATAAAAAATCATTGTGATCTTATTTAATGGAATGTATTTTTATCTAACAAGTCAGTGGTACTATTATGCCAATCAGGTATTTTTGTTAATGGTTTTGGTAATTTTTTTTAAGTCGCTCTGATCATGAGTTCAACAAATATTTATTAGATATTACGTGTTAGGAACTTTGAGTGACCTGAAAATGATTAACATAATCCCTGCTTTCAAAAGAG
Source organism: Solenodon paradoxus (assembly GCA_004363575.1). Lineage (NCBI taxonomy): Eukaryota > Metazoa > Chordata > Mammalia > Eulipotyphla > Solenodontidae > Solenodon > Solenodon paradoxus. The sequence continues at coordinate 246,220 of RJWH01001858.1, forward strand.
ATTGTATTATTAATAGTCTGAGGTGGGTGAGTAAAAACATTTATACAAATAGCTTGTTTCTTTTTAATTACTTCCCTCATAATGTGCTATTCACCTCCTCTCTTGTAAGGTTAACTCTTAATTTTTTGGACGTAGATTTTTCTCAGTCATGGCTGTGAGTGTTTATTTGCTTTAAAACTTTCCTTACTGTAGTGTATTTAGCTGTATTTTGTGCCATAGTCAGAAAATTCAGGTAATAATTATTAGGTACTAATTTCTTTAGGTGGTTAATTCGTACTCTGATTCTCCCCTACCATTAGATTGTCACATGAATTCTGATAGCCAACCACCCAACACTGGAATCACTTTCAGGTCTTTCTGTGACGATTGCCCATACCAGCAGGAAGTGGGCACACACTGCTGTTTGAAAATCAGCCTTCATTTTAGTCTTCTCTTCCTGGATTGTGATTTGTCTTTTGGTCTGTAGTCTATATGTTCCCTGTCCTTTGTTATTTTTGAAAAACAAAGAAAACACCTTTATTTAGGCCTGTTTTATTTGTTTCTAGGTGAGAGTAGGCAGTTTGACAGCAGGCTTAAAGATTCACAGCGTTTTTGTTTGTTTTAAAGGAAAGGTGCAGGCAGGAATGAAGGTGAGTAGGCAGGCAGGCAGGCAGGAACAGGGAGGAGGAGGAAGCACTTAATTTTTTTATTTAATTCACACTGGTTGTTTCCCCCTGACCCGGTATCGAGCCCATGGCTATTGTAGCTTGCCCCTTTGGAGTCAGTTGGCCAACCAGGATGCACCAAGACTCACAACTTTTTGCCTTGGATTTTTTTTTTTTTTTTTTTTAATAAAGTCTTGGTCATTGTTGTTAGGGAAATTACTTACCACTCCTTAAAAAATTGAATTAGCATTAGATGCAAAGTATAACTTACTTTATCTCAAGCTGTTTGTACACAGAAACGTGTAATATTTTTGAGTTAGTTACATTCTCATTGTTGGTCTAATCCTTTTTTTTTTTTTTAAGGAAAGGTGCAAGTAGGAATGAAGTTGAGCAGTCAGGTAGGTGGAAAGAGAGAAGCCTCACCTATTTAGTTGTACATCTTAGTTGTCTCCGCCCCAACTCGGGGTTGGAAACGCTGGGTCATTGGGACCTGTGTGGACTATGCCCGCCTGCGAATCTATCTGCTTAGCCACCGGGGTGTGCCAGTTTTGTTTTTTGTTTTTCGTTTTTCAGTCCCATCCATATATGAGGTGTTTTTACAATAGTAGGGCAGTAGTCCAGTTATTTTGGGGCCTAGGAGAGAAAATTGTTTTTGAATCAGATTCACTAATAAACATGCATAGTTGAATATTTAAACTGTAAGCCAGCTAACAGTGGATTTTGAAGCTGACCTTTTTAAACTTTAGCTTTAACAATTTTTGTTTAGATCAGTGCCCTGAACTATTTAACATTTAATTTCCTTGTTTATGAATTCCTTCCATCCTTAGATGGCATAGTTTTTACTTTTATTGATTAGCTATTTGGGATTTCTTGGGCATAATTTTAAGTAACTGCATGTGGAAAACTAGTTTTCTTCAAACATAAAGATACAAAAGAAGCGGTGGTTTCCTTTAAGTGAATTAAAAATGGGTATTTTGTTTGTAGGAAAAATTATCAAAGGAGCAGACTTGATTTACTTTACAAAAGCTGTATTCTTGTATATTTTGGGGCAAAACCAAGTTATGAAGTGACACAGTATTTGATATTTTAAACATTAATGCTTGAACTAATTGAACCATAGATCTAAGCAAGGATATAGCATATATTTGTATATCCTGTAGCTGCTGTTGTGAAAAATAAATTATTTCTAAAGCCTGGTGTGGTTACTACACACCTGAAACGCATGTGTTACACTGCTGATGCACTGAGGGTAAAGCATCACCGAAGTAAAGGGAAACTGCGCTTTGTGGCATAGCTTGTTTGACAGTGTAAATGGTTGGGAATGTATTCATAAATATATAGGGTTTACAAATAGCAACCTTTCAAAAGATCAAAATATCCTTGAGATTTTATTTTAACCAATCATTTTATTTTTAAGTGATACGGGGCTTTTTATCCACAGGGCCTAGAAAAAAATGTTTATATTACAAATACTGAATATATGTTGTTCAACAAATATTGTTCACTATGCGTTGGGTATTTTCCTGCGTTGTGTAGATATAGTAACCAATGAGACAGAGCCCTTACCCTTTCGTATCATATATTCCGTGAAACCGGCTGAATGCATAAGTATATGAGATAATTTAAGATACTTTTAAAAAAAGAGAGTAATGGGTGCAGCCCGGTGGAGCAGCAGTTAGGTCAGTCGCCTACGAAGGGTGCAGGCCACATAACCCTGGGTCTGGAGGGAAACAACCAGTGTAAACTACTAGATGGGAAAGTACTTCTTCCTTGTCTCTCTCCCTTCCTGTCTACTAGCCTTCCTTCCTGCCTGCACCTTTCCTTTATGAGGGAGGGAGGGAGGGGAGGAGAGGGTGCAGTGCATTTAGGGCAGACCTTTTAAGGGTGAACTTGAGTTGAGATCTCAAATACAAGAGCCAAGAGCTAGGGGAGTGCTTTCCTGGCAGGGGAACAGCAAGTGCAGAGTCCCCTAAGTCAGAAAAGATCTTGATGTGTTAAAGATTTAGAGCCTAATGCAGCAAAATGATGTTGAAGATGTGATTTGAATGATGCATGCTCTAAAATGTTCAAATTTTATTCTTATTTTTTATTTTGTTATTTTGCACATAAATTGTAGGCCTAAGCAAGGAGCACTCTTGTTTGCCTTCCTCAGTGTACAGTGTAAATGTGCCTTGATTTTACACAGAGACATTCTTGTATTTTGAGCAAAACACAATTTTAAGTACCAAACTTCAACTACATTGGGAAAATGGGTTTTAAAGGAATCTGTGTCAAAACTTTATCTTTTAAGTATATAACCCAATCTAACTTTGTCAACATCCAAGCTTCAGAACTTGCAGCTTAGTCAAAGCTATGTGTGTGTTGTGATCTAGTCTTAGGTTAAGAAGCAGGTTGGAAATTCAGAGACTATTCTGAATATATCTATCTAAATCGGTCTTGGCCGTTGACCTATATATTCTTTTCTTAGAAATGAGGATTACACATTTTAGGTTAACTATGAACAATAATTAATAAAAATAATTAAAATGTTCCAAAAACCTAAATAGAATTGTTTAGATAGATGTCAGAACAGGTAGACCACTTATTCTGTGTATGTTTTTAAACTGCAGCTTTAAAAAAAGCCTACCAATATGCAATAAGATATTCTTTGATTTTTTTTTTTAATCATTAATAACTGAAGAATTCTCTTAGTGGGTTTTTCAAATGAAATTGTCTTTTTTTCCTGTCAAAGTATTCTTTGAAACTTTATAAAAGCTTAAGAGTCTTGACTAACTTATGCTTGGATACACTGTTGTCCTAAAGCTGACCAGTGGCACAGTAGTTTTCCCGTGCTGACAGGTAAAGGCCAGGGTAATGCAGATCGCTCTCAGATGGCCTTTTCCGTGAAGTCTTATGCAGGAGATGACGTTGTGTGTTTGTATGTAGGTATGTAGGTACATGTAGATGCATATATGTGTATCACATGCATTTTTAAAAAGTGAAAATGAGATTTAATACACTCATTCAATTGTGGTAAGTTCATTGTGCAATTAGTTTCTGACCTAATTGGATCTAGGAGCTCACTTGATACCATTTAGACACTTTCTCTCTTTGCATGCTGGTGCTCTACTGCTTTCCTTTGTAGGCTTCTTTTTCAGCCAGACTTTTCTCTCATGGGGGCAAAGTTGGCCTCCAGCAACCCTAACCTAACAAGTTTCTTAAGCATTAAAAAAAAATTAATAGATTTTATTTTCTAGAGTAGTTTTAGTTTTATATAAAAAATGAGCAGAAGAACCAAGAGTTCCTATATCTCCCCTTTCCCCCATATCCTGTTATTGACATATCGATTAGTTGTACTTTTGTTATTATTGAGGAGCTAATGTTGATACATTATTAAAACCCAAGTTTACATTAGGCTTGTTCTTTGTGTTGAAAAATATAGAGATACTGTGTTGAATAACATGGAATAACAGTTCTGTGCATTTTGACAAATGCCTAGTGCTAAATATCCATCATTACAGAATCTAACAATAGTTCTACTGCCCTTTGCTCTACTTACTCAGTCCTCCCCCTTTTTTATTCCCCCATGGTAACCAATTTTTTTTGTTAACAGACTTTATTTTAATAGAATTTATTTTTCAAAAGAGCAGTTTCAGGTTCACAGAAAAATTAATTAGAAGTCACAGAGATTTTCCATATGCACTCTGCCCTCAGACGTGCGTAGTCTTACCCCATTATCAACATCCCCCACCAGAGTAGTACATTTTTACAACCAAAGAATCTATATTGACACTTTATTATCAATCAGTGCATAAGTTACTGTTAGTGTCTACTTTTGGTGTATAGCTAATGGGTTTGGAAAAATTTTTAACAACATTTATGTATTATTGTAAAATGTTAGAGAAGTTTTACTGCCTAAAAATATCCTCTGCTTTGCCTGTTTTCTCTTTCCACTGAACAACTGGCAATCACTAATCTTTTTAGTGTCTCTATAGTTTTGCCTTTTTCAGAACATCGTATGGTTGGAATCTTTACAGATTGACTTCTTTGACTTCGTTATAAGCCTTTAAGTTTTCTCCATGTCTTTTCCTGGCTTGATAACTCATTTTTTTTAATAGTACCAGATAACATTCTGTTGTCTAGGTGTGCACCTACATGTGTTGTTTCCAGGTTTTGGACACGCAGCCTTTAGTTCTTTTCCCTGAAAAAAAATCACAATATTACAGGAGCAGAATTATAGCAGAAACACCCATTTTCTTTTTTATTATTATTACCATCAACAGCAAATATTTATTGAGCAGTTCATTGCTCTGAGTTAGAGTGCTATGAGGGATATACTATGGCCTGGTGAAGAACTTGGCCACTGGAGTTTATTTGGTTAAAATCCAGGCTTTCCAGTATTGCCTCTGAATTTGTGCAAATTCCCTTAACTTTGAACCAGTCTATAAAATGGGCTGGTTGTACGTACTTTATGTAGTTGTTGGAGGGTGAATTATGCACTTAAAAAGTTAGTGTTTATTTTTGGAAATTAATGAATGGTTGACTTGACTAATGTTATTGTTTAGATACATAAAATAGATCTTTGGACATCAAACTCTCCAATCAGCTCGTGCCAGTGGCTGGATTATTTGTGGTTATTTTTACAAAACTGTAAGATTATTACTAAAATACTGTTAAAACAGCTGCTTTTCTTTTTTACATATATAGCAGGCATGTACTGAGAAGTGTCTAAGTAGTGTGCTTAACCATAGATTACATGTCTGACTTTTAAAAGCATCATTGCATTGTTCCATATATATGTCTGTTTCCCTTAACAGTTAGTGTATATATTCCTATTTCCTACTCTTTTTTAAGTTTTGCATATCAGGAACTTAGCAACAAAGGCAGACCTCATCCTAGGTTATGCAGTTAGTGGCAGAGCTAAGATCAGAGCAAGTTTCTGACTCCTACGTATATTTTTTCTTCTTTGCTTTGCTGCTTTATTCATCTCTCATTACTTTTGAGGATGGTGAGAGTCAGCTGCAGTGAGACAGAAGTAAAGAAAATGGTATAGATTTTTAAAGAATTGAATTTTTCTAATTCACTGTTTTATATGGTGTTTTCTTAGAAATGCCAAGGTTACTTTGTCATTGGCAGGAAAATCCATCCCCAACCTCTTGAGCTTCAGACCTAAATACTAAATACTTAATTTTCTTCAACATTTCTCTGAGTGTTGCAAAGACATTTTATACTCCCTGTGCCTAATATGAAATTCCTAAATGTTCCTTTTCCCTCTCTATTCACTACACATATCTTTCACGTTCCCTTAGTGATTCGTTCTACCATCAAGTTAACAAATTTTGGAAACCAAAGACTTGACCTTGACCACCTTCCTTTCTTAGCCCATATTCTGTAATCTCTCAGATCCATCATATCTGTCTTTGCTACTATCATTAGTCCAGAGCTACTGTAATGTTTTGCCCTGCCTTCAAATTGTTCTGCATTTACTCTGCCTTCTTTTTCATCTTGTTTCTACTGTGCAGCCAGAGTAGTCTTTGAAATACAAAATCAGCCTAAATCTGCTTCCTTCCCCGACTTAAAACTGTAGGTTCCCGCTGCTCCTCAGGGAAGCCGTCCTAGATCTTTTGGGGCCAGTTTACATTCTTCTTTTTCTCTTCTCGTGATGCCAGCATGCCTTCCTTCTGCTTGCCTTCCACAGAAATGAATTTATATTTGCTGTGTGATTATTTTATTCTTTTCCTTTGAGTATGTGTTCCATTAGGAAAACAGTGTATGTGTTCCAGTACCTGGCATAGTAGCTGACACTAGGTACTCAGTAAATATGTGCTGGATACGTGGATGAATTCAGATGACTTTGGTTTCAGAGAAGTGATTTGTTAGTTCTGTGATTGACTTGAGGAAGAGAGAATATAAAGATGAAAAATATTATTTCTTGAAATTTGATTTGTGCTGGTTTTATATAGTAGGTGCTTTAAGATATTACTTACATTAGCATACCAGGGACTCAAGTTTTTCAGACAAGGAAACCAAGGCTTAAGAGGACATGAGTATTTGTCAGTAGATACGTATGCTTCAAATCCTCTTTCTTTTCTAGCCTTAGGACTAGTGTTCTATGAACTTGTATTTGCTTTAATTTTTGAAAGATGTCTTAATCACAGTTCATGGCTACACTGAATTGTGCTAGTGTTCATAGTGACATTGATTACCACTAACAGCAGTTTTGTTTCTCTAGCATTATTGTCTTTGCTGAAGTAGACATCTCACTTCATTCTAATCAGTGTTATGACAAATGAAACTTTGAAAACCCTTCTTCAGCTTTGAGTTCAGTGTGTGTCTACCCTTTTGGTTTCTTTTGATTTTTCTCATGTCCTTTTGTTGTTATAGAACAGAGCTTTAAGATTCTGTATATCCTTTTTCACTCTTGTTTTTATTTAATTGAAATGAGTCTTATTTTTAAAAGCCTAGTTAAAATCGTTACCTTATAGATAAGTTTCTAGTTCTGATCTTGAGATTTCTTTAGACCCCTCTTTATAGTGCTTACTTAATTCTGTTCTACTCGTTCTGCTCATCCGTTTATGTGAACTGCTGACTGTCTTTACTGCCCTGAAACATACAAATAGGAAGTTTTCAACAGGTAATTGCTTTGGATTACACTTAAACATAGCTACCTGATTTATTAGTTTAAAAACATTTTTTAAAGGAAAGGTGCAGACAGGAATGAATGCTAGTAGACAAGCAAGCAGGATGAGAAATGAAGAAGCAGCGTTTTATTTTACTTTTAATTAGTTGTTCATCGTGGCTGTTCCTCCCCGCTCCCATCCCACTCCAACCAACCCGGGTTCTTGGGGGATATATGTGAACTTCTCAGCCAGAGGTGGGGAACCTAATTGCTAATCTACCAGGGTGCACCTTGCCAGTTGTTTCAATCCCAACCCTATCATACTGTGTGACACCAGATATTTGAGGTGTGCTCTCGTGGCCTACCAGTCCACATACATCACAAGGTCCCCAGTTCAATACTTGGGACCAGGGAAGCAACAAAGATGAACGACTACGTAAAAAATAAAGTGCTTCTTCCTCCTTTCTCTCATGCCTATTTATCTGCCTTCATTCCTGCCTGCACCTTTCCTTTAAAACACACACGCGCACGAAAACAGTAAGTATTGTGATATATGTTAGCTAAGTTAAATACCCTCTGTCTTAGTCTTTTTTAAATAGCTTAACCAGAGCTTATAACAAGATCAGATTTTCACTTTTAAGCAGCAAGAAACCAACAACCCATACCCCCTCTGGCTGCAGTTGTAGTAATCAAGGGTAGACACCTGGAGACCACTAATATAACAGTCTAGGCAGTCGGTCATGGTAGCTTGGAACAGGCAGTAGAGAAGGATATTTTGATGGTCAAATTACTAGGATTGGGTGTGCTGTGGTGGAGCAGCAGTTAGTTCAATTGTCTCCCGAGGACGAAAGCCACATACCCCTGGGTTCGAGTCCTGGGTTGGGGAGGGCGGGGTGTGGGGAGAACAACCAGTGTAAACAGCTAAATGGAAATAAAATGAAAATGCTGCATCCTCCTATCTCTCTCTCTCTCTCTCTCTCTCTCTCTCTCTCTCTCTCTCTCTCTCTCTCTCTCAAAAAACAAAACAAAACAAACAAAAACAAATCTAGCATTGGTGCTGGAATGGGATTTGGGATATATATTTGAGTTTAGTATGTACCAAATTAATCACATATTACTTGCTAGGAGAAGGCAGATTCTGGTATTTTAAAATAATGTTAAATTTCCTATATCTTTGAGATAATCTAAATAGATTGTTAAGGAGACCGTTGAAGTTTGGAAGAGCCTTTTGGGCTAGAGACATGAGCTAGAGATGTGGATGACATCATCTAGAACTAAAAATAAGAGAAAAGAGGGTCTAGGACTGGGCTATGAAGAGCTAAATTTAAAGAGATGAGAAGAATGAGTCAACAAAGGAGATATAAATAGGTTGAGTTAGAGAAGGAGGTAAAACCAGTGTGATGTGTGATGGTGTAGAAGTCCGTGGAAGGGGATTTTTCACGGAGGGAATGGTTCATAGTATCAGATATTGCTAAGAGTTGGGGGTGAGGCCTAAAAATATCTCTTTGGTTTAGTGACAGGTAGCCTTAGGTAGCCTTAGCAAAACTGTAGCTGAAATACTGGGAAAAGAAATTAGATTGAATTGGGTTAAGCAGTGGAAAATAAGCAATTGGAAATGCTGACCATAGATGGTTCTTAAAAGTTGGCAGTGAAAATAGAGCAAAAAAGTGTGCACTTTTTTTTTTTTTAACGGAAAGGTGTGGGGGTGGGGAATGAAGGTGAGCAGGCAGACAGGCAAGAAGAGAGGAGGTCTTTATTTTTTACTTGTTCATACTGCTTCTCTCCCTCTCCCTGGATACCAACCCGGGGACCTGTGGCTTGCTCCCTCAGAGAAGATTGACCCAGTCACTGTGCCACCAGGGTTCGCCACACTGTTTTTAAGGGAAGACTTGGACAAACTTTTTAAACTTCTACTCTCCTGGTTTTGTTATTGTTGTTTGTTTGTTTGTTTGTTTTTTAAGGAAAGCTGCAGGAAGGAATGAAGGTGAGCAGAGGCACGAAGAGAGAGGAGAAAGCACTTTATTTTATTTAGTTGTTCATCTTGGTTGTTCCTGCCAGTCCTGGGACGCGAACCTCTGGGATCTTGGGACGTAGGTGAACTGTACCCAATCCCTACTCCACCAGGGCAGGCCATAAAGCAGAAGTTTTTAATGAAGTCTGCTTATCAGTTTTTACTTTCACGGGTTGTTGAGTCTAAAAACTCACTGTTTTATAGTATTTATGTTTTGTATTTTACATTTATGTTTACAATTATGTTTCAAATTTAGTTACTTTTTGTGAAAGTTTAAAGATATGTCTAGATTGTTTTTTTTTTTTTTTTCTATGTGAATGTCCAATTGTTTCAACTCCATTTGTTGGATTGTCTCCTTTCTCTGTTGAATTGCTTTTGCTCTTTTGTCAGACATCAGTGAGTTGCGTTTGTATGGTGTATTTCTGGACTTTATATACTCACTTCTTTGTAGCTGTTCCATATACAAAGAATATCTGTTCTTTTGCTAGTACTGTGCTGTCTTGGTTATTGTAGTTTTACAGTGGTCTCTGGTGGGGTAAATTGTGTTGTCAATCTTCTAACCTTCAGTAATATGTTGACTACTCTGAGTCTTTTTCCTTTCCATATAAACTTTAGGATCAGTATGTCAATATCTACAAAATAACTTGCTGGGATTTTAGTTGGGAATACAATGAATCCGTGTATCAAATTAGAATGAATTGATAGCACAACAATAATAGTTTTCCAGTCCTTGAACATGGAATTTTTCCGCATTTGTATCATCTTGAAGGTTAAAGACAGACAAAATTAAATGGTTTTGGTTTAACCAAACTAATGTTCAGTTTATGTGTAGTCATTACGTGGATATATGTGTTTTGTACAAAATCATCGACTTGTACTTATATATACCATTTAATATCTCTATGGTAATGTTTCAATAAAAAATTTTTAAGAGAGGAAGAAGAACATCTTTATTTTTATAGATTTATTTTGGTTTTTCACCTTGGCCCCCAGGTCATTGACCTGGTCCTGGGGTTGAGCCTGGGAGGTGCGTGCCCCTCCCCTAAGCCAAATATTTCTTAAAAAAGAAAAAACTTAGAGAGTCTGACTATTTTGGCTTAAAGAGCAGAGAACTCAGTACCCAAGTTGATTTTTTTTAGTGGTCTGATACCTACTTACTACTTCTGCAAATTTGTGAGTATAGATTTTTTTGAAAGTAGGGAAGTGGATAACGAATTTTTAAATATTGAAAATAAGAACAGGTAAACATGAAAGGTTGATCTTCATTGTGTTTCTTGTAGATTATTTTTACGTTGTATGTTTTTTGGTGACAGACAATTTTAGTATTAATTTTTAATAAAATAAGGACTGCAGTAAACTTTTGGTGTTGTAAATTCGATTGGAAACATAACAGTTCTCTCAAGGGAGATTGGTATAAACTCTTATCACTTGCTATTGAAACTAGATTAGATAAAACAGTAGAAAGTATCCCGTTTGGACCAATCCTGCTCTGCAGGGAATAGACAGGATCACTTGTAAACCTTTATTTTTTTTTTAAACTTAAATTCCAGCGACAGGGAAACGTAACATACACTCTTAAATGGGTAAAAGCCTTTTTGTTTTGTCAGTAAAACACTGGCCCTTTTGAAAGTTACCGTTTTGTCTAAATAGCCACCTTTTGTTCAGAATACAGTTTTTTGTTCAAAACAACAAAGTTGAATTCACGAATCATCAAATGCTGTGTACATGTGGAGAAGCAGTTGTGAGTTAGCCGGTCCATATAGATCACGTTTACGGCATCGCAGTTCTGTGGTGATAGTGTGACATAAACAGATGCAGGAGTGCTGGCAACTAGAAGCCCTGTTTTGCATGACCGCGCAAACTCTTGCCCAGAAGCAGTGTCTTTGAATGGGTCGTGCTTGTGTCAGCTTGTGGTTCAACGGCAAAGTGCCTGTAGCAACAGTAAACTCATCACAGCAAATGACTTCAGTTTGCCTTTGGCAGATCTGGAAGGACTTTGCAGTTTTAGTTTATTCATTTTTTGGTCATTATTGTGGTTAGCGATGGTTATTACTTACTTACAAGGGGTAAAACTGTTGCCCACAGAGGTTAAAATTGAAATGTGTAAAAGGCAAAACCATTCTTAAATTGAATGTTTAATGATTTTATTTTGCTATGTCAAAATTCTCAGGAAGTTTCCTGTAGTGGTTGGTCTTAGATAAGACCCCAATGTTCATGGTCCTTGCTCATAGTTATCAAGCTGTAGGATATTGTTAACCATCTAAGAATATAATGTGAGAAGTAAGATTTAGTTTGCAGTGTGTTTTATGGATGTCTTTTTTTTCCTTTCCAAGGATAATTCTTTTCCTTCCAGTTTATGAACTAAAGCAACTGTTTCACATCTTTTTTTTTTTTAACTTTAAAGTCTTTTCTCCCCTCCCCCTCCCCTCTCCTTCACTCCTCTCTCTCTCTCTCTTTTTAACTCTTACTTTGACAGTATCTTCTCTGCTCATTCTGTTTTCTCCCTGGATGAGCTGATATATTCAGTTAATACCTCTACCTAGATTTGTGATATCCAAATCTGTTTTTCTGTTTCTTTGAGATTGCCTTCCTATGAGTATTATCCAATCCTAATCAAAGTTGATTGTTTCTAATTTTATTCTTTCTGTAGTCTGCATCTTAGCTGGGGTTTCTTATACAGTTATATACATGCTAGTAACCGCCCAAGGAGTGGAGTCTTCTTTGTGGTTGACGGTTGAACAATGTGGCGGGGTGGGGGGGGGTGTTAGGGGCATTACTACCCCAATATAACTTCTGACTCCTGAAAGTTTTACTAAATAGTTTGCTGTTGATAAGAACCAGTAACATAAATAGTTAACATATATTTTGTATTACTGTTCGTAAAGTGGAAGTGGTTCATTATAAAGATCTTCGTCCTTTTGGTCTGAACACTGAGGAGAGGAGGAGTTGGTTTATTATCTATGGGTAGCAGGGGGAAGAGGTGGAGGAGGTGGAAGGGAGGCAAAAGATGCAAGCACAGTATAACTGTAGAAATAGATCTCAATTTCTATTTTGCCTTTTCATTTCTCAAAAAATGTTTCTATACAGTACCAATCTGTATACCACTGTTTGCTTTAGTTTCGCTGCCTGTGCCATAAAAGGATCCATGCCATAAAAGAAATTAAAAGCAGATTTGAATAATTGGACCCCTAATGCCAGATTGTCTAATGTCAATTTAGTTTTTGGCACGATTTCTTCTACATCTTCTCATTGTCTGGCACTGGTTTGGAGTACTTGTCTCCTTTAAAGTTTTGTTGTCCGTAAGAATTTTTGTCACTCCTTTGATTATAAGTGATAGCCTAGTGGGTAGTGTATTCTTGGTTGGAACTCCTTTCAGCACTTTGAATAAATATCGTGCCATTCTCTCCTGGCCTGTAAAGTTTCTGCTGAAAAGTCTGCAGACAGTCTTTCTAGTGTGTGTGAATGGGAAAGGTTGGCTGGAGAAGGAGATGTGAGATTGAAGTGGTAGCTAGGAGGAGGATTTTTGAGTAAGCAGAGGTTCAGTTGTATATGAGAGATACATGAGTGCCAGTAATTCATAATGTAAAATTCTAGGGAGATGAGAGGAGGGCTATAATTTTCATATAGAAGGGGATTGCTTTTAGATTGGAGGCAAGAACAGTGAGGGTGGGGGTGGGGGAAATGTTCTAATAGGATACTTGTTATATGTCGTAATTTAGTATTTCATTGTAAATTTTACTGTGAACATTACTCCATAGAGCCTTTTTCCTCATTTATAAGATGCAAATCCCATTTGGTCATTTTATGATTCCACCAGCTACTTAAACATCTCTCATAAAAATATCTCCCTTTTTTTGTTCTGACCAGACACAATATTTATGGTAAATAATCTCATTTAAGAAAGTGAATCTGTACACAACATGTTTACCATTGTTTTTAGGGTACTTTATTTTTAGCCCACTGCAGAGAGTTTTGTCAGTTTATATTTCCAAACATTCTGTGACTTTTTTTCTTTTGTCTTATTAATTCTGACAAAATTCCTCTTGGGGATGCGGGGGATGGATTCTGGTAGAATACATTGACTAAATCTGACCTGAATAGTAGTTGGTGTCTTGGACAGAAAAAGCACAACTCCCTTTTTCTTCATGAGACTTTTCAGTAGACTTTTGTGTTAGAATAGAATTTTGAACAGATAATTGTATGTGATAAATTCAAGAGACACAGAAGCACATAAAGAAGGTACATAGTGCCTTTAACTCTTGTTCCTTCATTCAATATCTTTTCTTCCCAAGATTCTCTGCATCTGTAGACAAACTGATATAAAATATTTTTGTTCTTTATTTTTAATTTTTTTTTAAAAGGAAAGGTGCCAGCAGGAATGAAAGCAAAAGGACAGGTAGAAAGAAAGAGAGAGAAGGGAGAAGCATTTCATTTATTTTTATGTAGTTATTCACACTGGCTATTTTCCCCCAGACCCGGGACTCGAACCCAGGGTATGTGGCCTTGTACTCATAAGAGGCAGTTGACCTAACTGCTACTCCACTGGGATGTACCAGTTTTGTTCTTTACTTATGTAAATGGTATAATGCTTCTTATTTTTGTATGGAAAATTGTTCTGTATTAGTATTCAAAGAACTTTCTCATCATGGCTATTTTGTATCGACATATCATGTTGAGCTAATTAGTGCTCTGTTTGCTATGTTTGTGATTGAGTTGGGCCTTATTAAGATGGTTTTGAAGTAATACTTGCCTTTTTTTAACAGCAGAAATCACTATAAGTCTCAATTGTCATTTAAATTGAAGGAATTTGAAAGCTAATCAGTTGATCGATTTGTCATTATCGAAAGACATTAATATTATTAGGTTTTCTTATAAGGAAAAACAGTCTACTTTCACTTAATGTTACCCACACAATTAAATTACTGAAGAAACAGTTTTATGGTTATTTTAACAAGCTTACTTTTCAACTTTATATTACTGATAGTATAATATCAATATTGTAAACACTGAAAAGTGTTCTTTTTTTTTTTTTTTTTAAGAGTAAAGAAGGGAGAGGAGGAAGATACTTTTTTTGTTTTTAAGAGGAAAAGTGTTAGGTAGGGGTGCAGGCGAGTAGAGGAGACAGGCAGGAAGAGAGTGGAAGCAGCACTTTTTATTTTATTGTTCATCTTGGTTGTTCCTCTTGGCCTCAGGTCACGAACCCTTACCCTTGAGATGTATGTGAACTGCGGCCAACCTCTACTCCACCAGGGCGCACTGGAAGAAGCATTTTCAAGGAAGGGAAGAAGAGAAGGCAACACTTCTTTGATTTTTTATTTTGGTTGTTTCCCTGGGCTCTGGTCCTGGTCACAAACCAGGTCCTTGGGCTTTACGTGGTCTGTGTCTTCGCTGCAGGCTTAGTGCCTGAGCCACTGGGAGTACCTGTTTGGCCTTTTGCTTTCAAAAGTTGAGATTTGATGCTATGCTCAAGATGGACATTAATTTCATTTGAGCATATTGCTTAGATATTTCAATTCTAAGGAAAATTTTATTCCAGAATATATAATCTTATTCTATACAGAAGGATCAACTCTCTTTTCTGTTTAGTAAAAACATCTTGAGATTATTTTTCATACCTGGGGTTATTTCACATCTACAAATACCTTATTTCTGGGTTTTATTGCTGTCATACTTCATTTATGACACTGGGAGTTTGTTGGTTTAACTTTTACTCCCTCTTTTGGCTTTCAGAAGTGTTACATTCCTCTAGGAATGGTATTAGGAATAATACCATTTATGCTTATTTTTATTTAACTCAAAGATTAGTAATGATGCAGATATGCTTATGAAGTAGGCTACTCAAGAGATTATTTTACCTTAGTAAATGTTTCTAGTGGTCATGAATGTTTTGGTTTCCTTGACTGTGTTAAGGAAACATCATCAGAGTCCCTGTTTTATCAGCTGAGAAAAAGCCATGAAAAACAAGAAACAGGTATACAGACTATTCATGTTTATAGTAAGCAAGAAGGCAGGTTGGCATGTTAGATAAAAAATGGACTTTTCAGATATCTTCAGTTGCTGTCTACTATATATTGACCAATATATTAGGTAACTACATGGAGCTGTCTTATTGCATTAGATATCTAGCTTAATGTGTCTGTCTGACCTGTGGGGCATCACAATAATTACCTTCTATAACATCACGTGGAACATGCTGCTGAGGTATTTATTTGCTTTGCAATGCTTAGCATCCTCTTAAAAATCACCGATTAATAAGGTTTGCACTGCATAGATCACAACCCTTGTGGCTAAATATCATATTCTGTTTCTCCATGATTAAGTGGAGTAGTAACACACAGTATATGTGTGGGGTGTCAGGTTCTAAAGTTAGCATATAAGGCAGAATACGTTTCTAGGTTGTTGTGTTTTTTTTCCCCCCAAAATTATTTATTTATTTGCTTTTTAAAATTTATATACATTTCAAAATAGGCAGAGTTGAACAATATGGTGGCTATATGGATATTCATTATATTGTCATACATATGTGCTTATATAATGTATATATTCGTTTTATTGTTTCATAGCACTATATGATTTTTAGGATATTAAATTCACAACTCAGTCTGTGTGCATTTCACACCACACCCACCACCAGAGTTCTAGTTTCCTTTACCACTTATTTTTTTTGTTTTCATTTTTTAGACCAAGAAAAGAGCATAATTTATCACACTAAATTTTATTTCAAAAGAAACTCATAATGGCAGTTTCTAAGACAAACTTTAAAATGAATATAGTAGAATACATAAAAATTTATATTGTAAGCTTGAGTCATAATTCCTTAATTTAGGAAACTTAAAAATTAGAATTATCAAGAAGTACAAGGTAACTAAAAAGAAAAAAGTCAGCATAATGAAAGCAAAATTAAAAAATTTTGTGAAGTGTTCACTTTCCAAAATAAATGACATTAATAACAATAAAACTAAACAGGATTAAATATTAAGCACACAAGATTTGGGCATAAAAGATTTGAACTTGGCTCTCTGACACTTGTACGCTATATAACCTTAGGCAGATGTCTTAGCTATAGTTTTCTCATCTATAAATAGGGATAATAAAATCTACATCATAGGCTTATCTTAAGTAAGATAATATGTGCCAAGTTATTGAATAAGCCCCACAGAACAATAAAAAGCAAAGAAATTGAAGTAATCCAAAGTCTCCCCCCGAAATAAAAGCCCAGGACCAGATGGCCTCTCTAGCGAGCCCCCGACCAAACCCCAGAGAAGAACCAACACCTACCCACTCAAACTCTTGCAAAATAGTGAAGAAAGGGAACACTCCCAAACACTCTCCCCAAGGCCAACATCACACTGATACCAAAAGCCGACAAAGGCATCACAAGAAAGAGAATTACACACCAATATCTCCAATGAACATAGAAGAATAGGTCTAATAGACCTGTTTTTATGCTTTTTAATCCAATCAGCCATTCTGCATCATTTGACTGGTGAGTTCAGTTCATTAAAGTTTAGGGTGATTTTTGATATATGGCTGCTGAGTGTCATTTTATAATTTGTCTTTTGTATGTTGTTCCAGATGATGACTTCGTTCTTTTTCTCTTTTTAGGTCTGATGGGTTCAGTTATGTTTTGATAGATTTAGCCTTTTGTTTTCTTCTTCGCTTTCTCCCTGGGGATGTATTTTGACATTACCCTGAAGTTAGCATTCACAGTTCTGTGCTTGCTACCTAATTTTATTTGAAAGCATATTAGTCTTCCACTCATTCTAACTATCCACATTTTTGTTCTCTTCCTCCCCACTTTTAATATTTTCTTTCTTACTGTTTTTCTGTGTGGTTTCTTTATGCTTTATAGAGCATCCTTTAATATTTTTTGCAAAGCTGGTTTTGTGGTGATGAATTCCCTTAACTTTCGCTGGTCAGAAAAGGTTTTTATCATTCCTTCAGTTCTGAATGATAATCTTGCTGGATATAGTACACTAGATCGAAACTCCTTTTCTTCCAGCACTTTGAATATATTCTGCCATTCCCCTCTGACCTGTAGAGCTTCGTTTGAGAAATCTGACAATCTTATGGGGGCTCCTCTGTATGTGACCTGTTTTTCTCTGGCTGCTTTTAATAGTCTTTGTCTTTTATTTTTGACGTTCTGATGACGATGTGTCTAGGTGTATATCTGTTTGGGTTTCTTTTATTAGGAACTCTTTGAGCTTCCTGGATCTGGAGGCTTGCTTCATTCTTCAAATTGGGGACGTTTCTATCCATTATTTCTTCAAATATGGTTTCTGCCCCCTTTTCTCTCTCTTCCTCTGGGACCCCTGTGATGCAAATATTGTTCCTTTTGATGTTATCACAGAGGTCTCCAATGCTGTCTTTGATTCTTTGAATTTTTTTTATTTATCTCTTTGCTGGTTTGCTTGATTGAGTTCCTCTGTCCTGTCTTCCAGATCGCTGATTCTGTTGGAAGCTTCATCCATCCTATCGTTGAGTTCTTCTGTTGAGTTCTTTACTTCAGTCACCGTGTCTGTTACCTGTTTGATGTCGTTTTAATTCTTCTCTTTGCTTCCTGACATTCTTATTTAATTCCTCTTCAGGTAATTTACATAGTCTGCTGTATTCAGATTTTCCCCTGGGTTTTTGGTTTGATCCATCATTTCACATATTTCTCTGTGCCTTTGATCTACTTGGCATTCTGTTAATATTTCTGAGGGTTCGGTTTCCCTGGCGTTGCATAGGTTAGACTTGCCCAGGATTGGCAATTAGGCTGCAGTTTCATCTTTATCCACAACGTGGCGCTAGTGGGTAGCACTGAGGTTTGGGGCTGCCTTCTCACTGTAGTCCAGGGGGTGGGGCACCCGACGGGTGGGATTTCCGGTGGTCGAGATTACTACTCAGTGGACCCCTGGTTGTGGTGCAAAGCGGTTGTGGGAGGGGCTTGAGCTCTTTGGCTGATAATCGGTTTATGGCTGCGCCCAGAGCAATATCACTATGTGGGTTCCAGCTCAGCTCCCTCTATGCTGGCTCTCCTTTTACCCGCTCCCAAGTCAGCCCTGGTAGCTCCTAGTCTCGGCCTCACTGGACCCGCCTCTCGCTGCCTGGGCAGCTGGTCCCGAAATCCCTAGCCTCCTCCCCACTCTGCATCTGGAAACCCCGCCCCTCCATCCAAATCAGCGACTTAGCTGAGAACCCCGCCCGCGGGGCGCCCCGCTGTTAGTCGTCAGCTGTTTTGATTCCAGCTGAAGTGCCAGTCGTTTCTTGGTGTTTGTCTCAGGAAAGTAGGTGATTTTTTTGTTTTCGTTTTTTCAGTGTAAGGAGTGACCCCAAAGTGCGTGCTACTGAGTCACCATCCAGAAGTTGATCTCGTTTCTTGTCTTTTCCCCCTTCCTCCCCAGATTCACCGCATTCATAGCCTGCACCATAGTGCCTAAGCCACAGAGAGGGGTTGGTGTTTTCTAAACCCCTTAAGTCATAGAATGGAGTGTATTAGGTTTTCTGTGTGCACAAAGTAGTTGGTCTGTATTTTGTAACTATCGTTTATTAAATAAGATATGTTTAAGCACTACTCTTACATTCAGCATGATGAGAAGTATGTGGGAATTAGAAAGGATGGACTGAGGGAGCAGCAGATTCTGGCCATTCTTCTTAATGTCCTTCTAGAGCAGTGTGTCTGCTAGGAATGGCAGACAGGCTGGACGCGTATAATTACTGTGGTTGTTCATTTGCCAAATGCATGTAATTGATGGGTTGTTTTTTAACATAAGTATATATTTGATATTATTCCAGTGTTACCTCTGCTTTGTGTGTGTGTGTGTGTGTGTGTGTGTGTGTGTGTAGGATTTGAGTATAAATGTGATCATTCCAGTTAATTTGTTTTCTAGAGTAGTTTTCAGAAATTTTGGTGTCTATGAAGTCAATGCACACGTAAATTATATCAGAATTTTGAATAACCTTAAGTATTTTAAAAGCCTAGTTTGTTTGCTTGTGACTATGCAAGTTCAGTAACATGATTGGTATTGTGTCATTTTTAGTGTCTGAATGCCATTTTTTTTTTATAGCACTAAGTCCTTTGAATTTATCAATCAAGCACATAATACCTACATATATTTTAAAGGCTCGTATAATGATAACTACTCACTTAAAAGGGTAGGCATTTTGTGTTGATGAAATAACCTACCATTTCTGTCGATTGATTGTATGTGTTTTTATGCAGGTTGCTTTCCTGTTGCATCTTTAACTTAGTTTCCTAGACTCTACTCCATGATTTAACTCGAAAGTCTGAAATGAAGATGGAGGAAGCCGTGGGAAAAGTTGAAGAACTCATTGAGTCTGAAGTCCCACCAAAAACATCTGAACAAGAGACAGCTAAGGAGCAGGATGGATCTGTAGAACTGGAATCTCAAGTTCAGAAAGATGGTGTAGTGGATTCTCCAGTTCTTTCTTCAATGCCTTGCTTGTTGATGGAACTGAGAAGGGACTCTTCTGAGTCGCAGTTAGCATCCACAGAGAGTGACAAGCCGACAGCTGACCGAGTTTATGAGAGTGACTCCTCTAATCACTGCATGCTTTCCCCTTCCTCTAGTGGTCACCTGGCTGATTCAGATACGTTATCTTCTGCAGAAGAGAATGAACCCTCTCAGGCAGAAACAGCAGTAGAAGGTGACCCTTCAGGAGTATCTAGTGCCACAGTTGGCCGCAAATCTCGGCGGTCCCGATCTGAAAGCGAAACATCCACTATGGCTGCCAAGAAAAACCGGCAATCCAGTGATAAACAGAATGGCCGAGTCGCCAAGGTTAAAGGTCATCGGAGCCAAAAGCACAAGGAGAGAATCCGGCTACTGAGGCAGAAACGGGAGGCTGCTGCACGGAAGAAATACAACCTGTTGCAGGACAGTAGTACCAGCGATAGTGACCTGACTTGTGACTCAAGCACAAGCTCGTCAGATGACGACGAAGAGGTTTCAGGGAGCAGCAAGACAATCACTGCAGAGATACCAGGTAGAGGATGTTTTTTAAACTGACTGTAGAGCACCTGATGGCATTTCTTAGCTGTCAGACTCAGTTAGATGAGTGACACTTGAAAAAATGCAGGCGACCTGCAGCTTTCTTTAAATTTGAGGACTGCAGTGTATTAAACAAGACATGGCCAATGTTACAAAACCTGTTCTGAGGCTTCCAGTAGTGCACTTTAGCACGTCAGCAACAACAAATATTTAAATGGTCAATGATAGGGACAAGTTATTTTTTTAAGTAATGGGAATTTCTCACAGTTCTCTTTCTCTGTAACACATTACCTGAACTCCTATCATTGCCTTTTTAGCACTGCATAGATTTAATACTCACTGTTTGGCATTATTACTAAGTACATTCTCCTCAGGAATAGGCACCTTGCTTTATTAGTCATCGCATTTGAGCTTATGGTGTCTGAAAGAACATGTTCTATCTTTTGTTAAAGTTTTCTAATAACTGTTCTTCCTAAAACTACGTAGCTTTATGTGCTTTCCTTCCTGATTCAGTGCATGATAAACTAGTTGCACATTTTTCTATTCTAAGTTTTCATTTGCATTGAAAAAAATGTTGTGTTTTTTTTTGCAAAATTTCCCCCTTAATCTCCCAAGCTTCAAAAATTTGTTAGTAATCTGCTTGTCCCAGCTCTCTTTGACATATGACATATCTGCTTTCTCTGTATTATTACATCTGGTACTATATACTACAAAGGCAGTCTTGGGATTTCGTGGTAGAAGAAAGATGAGTTCTGAAGAGTTGTTAATTGGTAAATTTTCATTATTGAACAGGTTCTTTTAATGAGGAACACTACATGAATTTCATAGCTCATGATAGCATTGTTTATTGCTACATTAAAGGGGGAAGTTTTGGTTTTGCAGAGTCTTATTATTGGTTATGTTTTTTTGATTTACAAAAAGGGTATTTCAAGAGAAGTCATATTGGTTAATTAAACCTATAGGTAACCAAACTTATATAAACTTAGTAATAAGAATGATTGATTTTAAAGCACTTTATAGGTATTTGATTTATATTAATAAAGGTGTTATACATGCAGTACATTAAATATGTGTTTTTAACAGTTATTAGAAATGCTTTCTGTTTCAATATCTACTCCTTTGGCAGTTCCTTCTGTTAAAATTACTGGGAATGATTTTAATGGATGCCCATCACTGGAATGCTTGACAGAAGCAGACTGGTGCTTTAAGGCAGGTTCGAGGAACATTTCATTTCTACAGTTAATACCATTAACAAAAGCTTTATTAACACCTGTAAAATTGTTCATGAATTTTTGTCCTTTTCTCATTTAATAATCCAGATCATGATGGATACCTTGATACAGTGCTTAATTCCACTCACTAAACAGGTTTTTGTGTAACTCCCCGAATGCTTTGCCTTTTTATGGAAAGGGAAAAGAAGCTGGGTGAACAAAATTTTCTCTGAAGATACATCCTGTTCAAAAGGTGGCATGAGAAATGTCTTCATGCGCACAGTCCCTGTTTGGCTTATATCGATTAGGTGTGCTTTGTTCTTATTTTCCTAAGCTCTTAGCTAACTAATTTGATTAGTGTTTAAAACTTCCAAAATAACAGT
The DNA here is from genome assembly GCA_004363575.1 of Solenodon paradoxus. Taxonomy (NCBI): domain Eukaryota; kingdom Metazoa; phylum Chordata; class Mammalia; order Eulipotyphla; family Solenodontidae; genus Solenodon; species Solenodon paradoxus. Next base: position 268,061 of record RJWH01001858.1, read on the forward strand.
ACTCTGTTTCTCGTCTATTCTAAATTGTGTACTGACCAAAATACCAAAGTTAAATAATCTGAATCTATAATTTAGTTTCTGTTGTTCACACCATTTAGTAAGTTGTGGCTTTTGAAAATCTGTAGCATTTTCTAATCGTGAAAAATCACATGTAGTTGGGGTGTGAGACCACTGTATCACCCCTACGTGGTGTATTGCAGTTTCATCTGGTGCCAGTCACGTAAGACAGGTGTGAATGGTCTTTTCTGGGGAATCAGCGAAGATGCGACAAACTGACTTTGCGTATAGTAAGTTTATTTCTGCTGCCTTTGTTGTTACCGCTGAACAATTGTGAGATTATGCATTTTAATGTAATAATTATGTATACTCAGTTTCTGAATCCCATCATGACTTTGCGGGAGGGTGTACACGCAACCTTACAGTAAGGGTCATTGTTGAAATGTCGGATCAGTTGTAAAGATGGATAAATTATGCGCTGAGTGAGAGCAGCAGCATGGACATTCGGGTGGATTTATACTGGATGTACCTAACAAGATTTTCTTGGATGTTGAAATTTGAATTCAGCGATTTACACAGAATGGAAACCAAGAGGAAAAGTAAGATCTGAAATTCTTGCTATACTCTTCATCAAGGTACAATTTAGTAATTTAGAAAATGTTGTATGTATAATTTTTTGTTTGGCAGCTGCCTAAGCATTGAGGGGATTATGCTAAATGTTTTATACCAAGTAGTTTAACAATTAATGTCTTTTTAAAAGAGTGAAAATAATTGCTCATGTTCAATGGTTGTGTTTGCTATCTGGGCAGAAAGGTTTATGAAGACTCTTAAGTTAACATTTAACTGACAGGCAGCTTAATATCCAGCAACTTAGATCATACTCTCTTTGATGTTTTTGAAAATGTTTCTGTTTTAAGAATATGTTTGGAGGTGGTATAGCAAGATGATTATGGCAGTTCTTTCATTTGGGGGGAATTAAAGATGAGCAAAACATAGATTGTTTTGTGGTAAATAGAAATATAAAAATATTACGTGTTGGTCTTGAGTATTCAAGACTCATCAAATATGTCGTGTCTTTATAGATCATCTTTTTGTGCTATTATAATTCTTTGCAAGGTTATATTAGAACAGTATTTCTCTAGGAGGTGTCAGATTTGTAAAGTCTACTTTTACAGGGAATTTTTATTTGTTGAATGTAAGTAATGGTCATCAGACTTCATTCAATTCAATAAATTAATTTTCTGAACCGATTAATGTACATTCATCAGTGTACAAGGGCAGTGGGGAAGTTTTTCTAGTAACTGTATTTTCTAAATATTTAGCATAGAGCAAACCTCAGAGAAGCTTCATCTTGTCTTGGCTATAATGATCTGCTTTTGTGTGGTTTAATAGTCTACTGTATAAATGCTTACTCAGAATGAAGTTCCAAAAAATAGTACCTACCTGGATAGGTAAGAATCATTTGTCTTGCCTGGTTTGCAATTAGAAAATCTAATTGGTCTATTTTGGAGGCTGTTGAGGACCACTGTCTTCATTCACCTGAATTTTCAGTTCGTGTGGTCAGGCTAGGACAGCTCAGCCCTGCTGAAGCCAGGATCTCAGCATTCATTACCCACTACACACACATTTATGCACCAAAATCATTATCACAAGCTATTTTTACCCTACAGTGTTTCTGACTAGACATTTATGCTTGATCAGCTTTTACTTGGAAATTACACACACACACACAAAATCAAAGTAAATCCTTTGTAGAAACTTTTTAAAACAGAAAATTGTGTAGATTATTAAAATTACTCATAATTCTGCCTTTGTTAACATTTGAGTATGTTGCTTTCTGTAATATAGAACAAAACTTATCATTGTGCATACCTCTCTACCTTCCTTTCCCTTTTAACATTGCATTTCAAGCATTAACCACAATATTCTCCCTGAAATGTATGAATTTTGAATGACTTCACTAACTATAAAATAACTTCCTTAATATTGATTTTTTAGGTTTTACTGTTATAAGAAAGAGTATGAACACTGAAGGTTCTTGACACACACTACCAAACTGCTTCTTAAGACTATATATATTAAGTTTATTCCATCCAGGAACTTAAGGATTCATTGTATTGTATCCTTGCTTTTGAGATTTTTTGTTTTTGTTTTTAATATAAAGGAAAGGAGCAGTCAGGAATGAAGGCGAGTAGTTAGACAGGTAAGAAGAGAGAGGAGGAAGCATTATCTCTTTTAGTTAATTGTGCATACTGGTTGCTTCCCCCCAGACCCAGGACTCCAACCCAGGGGTATGTGGCTTGCTGCTTTCGAGGTGATTCACCTAGCCACTGCTCCACCAGGGCATGCCACTGCTGAGTTCTCTTTAAAGAAAATCTTGCTGGTTTGATGGAAGTATTGTATCCTAGTTTTAATTTGCATTTCTTTGATCACTAATGAAGGTGAAATCATGTTTAGTTATTTATATTCTTTTGGTAAACAGTCTGTTCATGTTCTTTGTACATTTTTCTCCTGCCATACTAGGTTTTCTTACTGATTTGTGAAGATTCTTAACTGGGTCTTAAAATACTTGAAAAAATTTTAACATTAACTTAAGGAGTAACTCATGGTAGAAGATAGGATCCCAGGCCCACACTAGAAATTCCATGACTCTTTTCCTAGATTGAATATGAAGTGACTGAAAATCTCATGTCACTGTTAAAAGCTTTCTATAATCAGTTATATTTTAGTAGCTATTTGGTAGACTCACTGAATGTATTGATAGTAAAAAACACTGATACAGAAATGTGATGAAAACCGTTTATGTTAAACTTAGTAAATATAAACACTGCAGATAAAATCCATGCAGTTTTCAGTCTGGCTATGTACTTGAATCACTTGGGGAGCATTTAAAATTTAATGGTTCCCATGACTTCAGACTAATTAAATCAGAATCTCTGGGTCTGACCCAGGCATTGGCATTTTCCCTCCAGCTTTTCTGAGGTATAGTTGACATATAACAGTGTGTAAATTTAAGGCGGACCACTTAACGATTTGACATGTGTTTGCCAAATAGGTCAGTTAACCACGTCCATCACTTCATATTGTTCTAATTTGTATCTTTTGAGAACTTTTAAGATCTGCTTTCTTAGCAACTTTCATGTATGGCTGTGTCTGTATAGCACATCCATACTGTGTATTACAGCTCTAGAATTCATTCATCTTGTAACTGGATGCTCGTGCCATTTGATCACCTTCTCTCATCAGACCCCAACCCCAAATCACCAGTTGATTCTCTGTCTTCCATGAGTTGGTGGTTTTGTTTATTTGTTTTTAAGATTCCACAGAGTGAGATCATGTAGTATTTGTCTTTCTCTGACTTATTTCACTTGGCGTAAAGGCATCAGTACTTTTAAAGCTCTCCAGATGGTGAGAGTGAACAGCCAGAGTTGATAATCTACTCACTTAAGTAGTATACATGTTTAAGTCTCCCATAGTTAAAAAGCATTGGCAAACTAGTAGTCTGGATCAGTGAAATTTTGTTATTGCCAATGGATATAAATTTTTTAATAATAGAATCTAGTCTTTGAAAATCTTATCTGTTAAAAAAACCACAGCACAGTTCTAGTCAATTAATAAATACCTTTTAAAAATCACATTTAAGTGATTATTTTAAAAGTGCTCATTTATTAAAATGTGATTTTTCTCTATATCAGTGTTTGGCTGTTATCTTAAAAGCTTTGAAATCTTACTGGTGGCTATTCTCTAGTAATCTCTAATGGTAAAGCACCAGGGTACTATTTTTGGCTTGCCTACTTTACTTATTTCCTAAAGTTAGTGGCTGTGTTAACTTTGTGTAAACAAAAACTTAAGCTTTGCTTTTGATATAAATCCTTTTCCTAAAGTAGGATGTGTTTTAGTGTTAATAAAAGGACAGGTGTTTATTTAAGGTGGGAACATGGCCCTTGGGTTTTGTTGTTGTTTTTAAAGAGAGAAAGGAAGGAAGAGAGGAGGAAGCAGTACTTTTATTTGTTTGATTATTTTGCCCCCGCCACAGCCGCCTAAGTCTCAAACCTGGGTCCTTAGGTTTTACACAGGCCGCCCTGGCTGCTTCTGCCGCAAGAGTTAGCCGGACTCTAGTTTAGTTTGTTTTCAAAGTCACTTTGTTTTTCAGAGAAGTTTTAGGTTCACAGCAAAACTGAACAGAAGGTACAGAGATTTTCCATATAATCCCTGTCTCCACCTATATACAGTCTTCCCCCACTATGTAGTTATTGCAGTTCGTGACTCTTTACTGTGACAAATTCATTATGCAGTAAGTTTACATTAGGGTTCACTCTCAGTGTTGTACACGTTAATGGATTTTGACAAATGTATCGTTGGACCCTATTTTTAAGACCTCAAAATGTCTTATTTATTAGTGTCTATTGCTGATAGTCCTCTTTATGAAACTGCAGCTTAACTCACTGTCCCAGCGTAATTATTCTCACACCACTGAAGACAGGAGTCTTTAGCTTTTAGATACCTATTTTTCGGTGCTTGCTGAAAAATTAAGCACTTCCAGAATTGAAGCCGTTCAGAAATAGCCATCTGTTTTCCTGTCCTATACACTTAATTTTACCTAGCACTTCTGATGGGGATTTATTAAAGTTTAACTTTCTTTAAATTCCATTTAGTCTTTCCATAAGCTAAATATGCAGTACTTTGGGAGAGAGATGTATCTTTCTTTCTTTCTTTTTTTTTAAAAAGGAAAGGTGTAGTCAGGAATGAAGGAGAGTAGGCAGGCAGGCAGGAAGAGAGGGGAGGAAGAAGCATCTTTGTTTTTATTTAGTTGTTCACACTGGTTGCCTCCCCTGGGCCCAGGACTTGAACCTAAGTGTATGTGTCCTATGTTCTTGGGAGGCACGTGACTCAACGCTACTCTTCCAGGGCACATTGAGATACATCTTTCTTAAAGAAGATTACATATAAACACGATTTTTTTTTTTTTTTTAATGTGAAGGAAAGGAATGGAGTAATTAGGGGGAAAGGAATGAGATCAAGTTAGAGGGAAGTTTGGTAATAGTGAATCATGAAGTTTTTGTTTGCTAAGTAGCGTTGGGCTAAAAATTGTTCCATAGACTTTAGGCATTGAAAAGAGGTGACATAATTGATGAAACAGTTCTCATTGTCTAGGAGAAACACAACTTCTCTTGATACCGAGACCTGGGAACTTTTCTTTGTATGTTCATAAATAGTCACTGAGATGAGGTGAACCAACTTTGCAGAAATATCCTGGGATAAATACAATGGAGTGTTTCACTGGGCTGTTTTTTAAATTTTTTATGAGACTTTCTGATGTAGGTATGTAATGGTATAAGGCCCAGATTTATTGATTCCATCCACTCATTCATTTATTCAGCAAATATTTGATATCCGATTATATAGCTTTGGAAATGTAACAGTGAATGAAGAGTCCTTGCCTTCATGTACCTAATCTTTTTTGAGGAACAGACATTAAATGAATTCAACATGTTCCGTCAGGTAGGAATATAAACTATTAATGATAAGAAGACAGGATAAGAAGAAGTAAAAATTGACTTAAGAACGGAGTAGAAAAGCTTATTTTAGATTGTGAAGAGTGATCTGAGGCAGTAACATTTTTTATAGCTCCCCGAAGAAATGACGGGTTCATTATAATCAGTTTATCGGGGATCCAAATGAAAGATGACTTGGTATGTTTAAGGAAAAGACAAGTAGCATAAGATATGTAGAGGAGCATATCCTGAACTAGAATCCTGTAAAAGCCACTGTTCTACCAGATGTTAATTGCTGTACACGTACTCCCACATTACACACTTTTAGAAAATGCTGGATCATGTGAAACAGGCTTCTTTACTGCAGGGACAACTCAGTCATTAATGCGCTCTTCAGAGAGAAGTCTTTGATTTGTAGCTTATCCGAAACTTAACCACAAAACTTCCTTTCTTTGAGGTATATCTTAACACCTTACACAGACCAGGGTTTGTGAAAAGCTGACCCTGAGATATACATAGATCATGTATATCCCTCTGTGGCTTTTTAAAATAAGAGCATTTGATAAGAATCACTTAGCTGAGAATTATTCTGTGTAGTACTGACTTGTTATGAGTCAGCTGCCAAAATGACTTTTATAATTTTAAAGTCAAAACAGTGAAAATGTTCAAAGACACAGTGTTTCTCAAAAAGGCTGTACATTAAAATTACCTGGAGAACTTAAAGCAAAATAAACCTCCAGTGCCTTGGAGCCTGCCTAGGTTTTGATATTTGTTGAACCACTGCAGGTTTTATGTTCAGCAAAGATTGAAAAAACTTATAAATGTAATAGTTACATACTAACAGTATGAAAAATGGGAGTGTTTTATTTAATTTTTCTTAGAATTAACTTTTGTTCGGTTAATTTAAGGGCTGCTTGTCAGTGCTGTGTCTCTATGGCTGTTCTTAGAAATGCATATGCCATTTTCCTGAATAAGCATGTATTAATAAAAATGCTATTTTCTGAATTAATATTTTATCAAATGACCTCAATGTCTTTAAAGCTGACTTCAGTCGTGTTGGGGGATCTGAAGGAGCGCCCGGGGAAATTCCAGGATTACTTGACAGGGGTGCTGTGTGGGGTAGGAACTGCAGATGCATTTTCCTAGAAGAGGCCAGGAGCTGCTTTTCCGTGATCCAGAGGCAGACAGAGAAGTTCTGCATGTGAATGGAAGAGCTAACTCACCTTGACACTGGCAAAGAGAACAAGCAGCTGCTGGAACCCAGGGAACTTAAAATCCAACTAGTTGGCCAAAGACTTGTCCCTGTCACCCAGTCCAGCTGCTTGTATGCAGATGCCCAAGTCCCAAGAACTGCCACAGCAGACTTTTGGTTCTTATGTGACTTGTCAAAATGTTGACAGTGTACTAGGTTTCCCAAAGACTTTGAACAGTTTTCCAGTTAACTTTGCTGAAAATGATAATATTGCAGAACAACCTGTGAATCTCACAAAATTGCGATCTGCTTTATGGACTGTGTAAGAAAGAATATGCTTTTACCTGTTGTAAGTTTCTTTTGATGATGTTTTAAAAATTATAATAGTAAACAGGTTCTTTTTTAAAAATTAGATGTTCAAAACAGAAAGCAGAATTTGATTAAATTTTGAGTTTTGTTCTGTAAAGTTGGGATATAGAACCATATTTATAACATTAATTGAAGTGATCCTCATCTTTATGCTTTTTTTATGCCAAAAATATAACAAAATAGGAATTTTAGTGACTCCAGATAGGTAACTAGTTAATTCTTTGAGAACATCTTAGCATTTGTTCTCTACAAACACTGTTGACTCCCTTCTGATTCCATTGGGGTGGGGAGGTCACATAATTAATCCCACTCTAGAGATCATGAATGAATGTACTGCATGGGTGTTTTTATATCATTCTTCCATATATCATTTAGTGAACCAATTTATTGCTAGTCTTTAAGGAATTATAATATTAATAGCATTTTTATTCAGGAAGAATGAATTTTTAAGCAAATATATTCTCTCTACTATGCAAAATACTATAGGGAAAACAGACTAGACTGAAGATTGATTTCATGCATGAGAGAAGTACTGTTTTTCATTGCTACATAGGTGATTTTTTATCTCGAGCTTTAACTTAAAGCATAATGCCTGAGACAGTAACCTGGCAGACATCACTCGGTGAAATCATCTGGTATCCTGATGTAAAGGGTACCTCTAGAAGATACAGATGAAATGATCAGTCTGTTAAGGGTGTGTATTGAATGGATTTAGTGTATTAACTAATGTATTACTAATTTAATTTTGTTTTCAATCCCTGGACTGAAAAAAATGGCCCTTCAGCATGTTAAAGGGCCCATGAAGTGTGTGACAGGAAGAAAACTATCACAGGGTTGAAAACTGCAACATATGATAGATATTTTTATGTGTAGTCTAGAACTTAAGCACACTGTTCTGTCTTTCTGGTGTTGGTAGAAATATTGTGAGAAACAAATTAGGGAGAAATTTTTCAATAGGAGCATATAATTTTGCTGACACTAACTGGCTTTTTAAAAATTGTTTTCTTTTGGATTTACAATTTAAAGTAAAACTATTAGTTTTTCCCTTCAAATTTATACTTCTCAATATGAAATTGTTGGGTTATTTTAATAGTTTATGATACTGCCATTTTGGAAAATACCTGATTCTGTGTTTTATAAGAGAAAGGACAGATGGCATTTTGGAGTTTCTTGGATAAATAGTTAAGATCTTTATTTTAATAATTTATCAGTCACTTAGAAAATCTGTAAGCACCTTTTCTACTCAATTCTATATGCAACAGTAAATTTGCTGTAATAGATTAGACTGAACCAGTTTTTCCTTTTTTAGTTTTGATTGAAAAATAACTGACTTTTTTTTTTTTTTTTTTAGAACTTGATATATGAGATCAGGAGTTAATTGGGGAAAGTTTATTAATTTGCTTAGTTCTCATTTAAGAATATATAAGTGATGACTATAACACATGAATTTTTGCTGTAAAATATGTTGATACTATAACTGATGGATTTTTTCCCTCTGGAATGATAATGTAGCACTTCTAAATTATTAATGCTAATTTTTAAAAATTATGTATCAGCAGGAAGACCATGTTAATTTTTGGTGACTGATCAGATTTTAACCAATTTCTAGTCTTAACTTGAAGTTGAGATGTTTTCAGGAACGTTTATTCTGTCTTCAGCTTATTTCTGGGATACATATTTTACTAGACATGGACTTAGACATAAGAAAATGTTAATTTTAGCATGTTGGCTACTTTTCTATGCATGTTTAAACTGCTTTAAATAAAGGTTTCTTTGTTTTCATGATTTAATAATTGATCAAAGCATGTACTGAAATGCTACTTTTTAAAATAGAAAATATGAATTCATCTTTTAAGAATAACATATAGACCAATTATTCCTAATATTATCTGGGTATAATCTAATTTTTGTTGTTATTGGATAACTGAGTGAGAGGTCTATAGGTTATTTTTTTTGCCCTTAGAAGAAAAATGAAAATATTCAATGGAATTAACATAGGTTTAAATTGCTATGCAAAGAGTAAAGTTTTGAATATTTGGGAAGCTGTTAAACTAATTTTGGGAAGTCTTTTCTGCAAATTTTGGGTAAAGACGTGGAAGGAGGTTATAGTGGAAAGAAAAGGAACACCAGAATACATTGAATTAATTCACAGAATATATGTAAAAATATTAAAATTTGTTCTAAAGTAAAATTGACATTTTGTTGTGTAGAGAGCTTTACCTTAAAAATGATTTTATAGCAGAAACATACAGATTTAATCCTGACTTTCAGTTTCTCACAGTGCCTTGAAAATGCATCGCTGTCTTAAGGAGTATTCTGGAAAACAATAGGTTTCTAATGACTTGTGCTTTTAAATGATTGCACCTTTACTCGGTTGCACAGTTTTAAAATTCTGCTTTCAAAAAATTTGGTTTTGTATGATGAGCCTTTAGAGAAATACTAAGTATTTTAAAGTTTTAATACTTTTTTTTTTTTAAAGCCTTGACCACTGTGTGAATTGTCTTTCCCTGGGGCAAAGTCTGTATTCCTGAGATTATAAATACTTAGAAATACTAGGAAGTGGGAATTACTTTTGGATTATGTGGTGACATTTTTATACGGGTTTTGATTTAGAAGTACCTAGTGGTCTTCATTTCTCTTGATTTTCCTAAAATTTTAAGAAGGATAAAGAATGTATCCTTTATACTTTTTGGTATTCTATAAAGTACCAATGCTGGGAAGAAATTTCAGCTTACAATGTTAATTCTGATGGGGTTGAAATGCATTTTATTCAGGAATAAAATCCTGTATCTGGATTATGTCTTTTCTCTAATATGTGCATATGAAATGTGGTTGCTGATATTTTAAAGGGTGTATTCTACTGTCACTAAAAGTAAATGTATTTTCTGATTATCTGCAGACTGCTTCCTGTCGCCTAACTCATTCATTGTTCTAGGACATTAGATACCTAATTATTTTTACGGAATTTAACTAGCAGATCAGAATGATCTGGTTATTTGATCCACTTAATAGACAATAATAATTTAATTATATTGATGCATACCATGTGTGCATTATTAAAATTAAATAAAATAAATCCCAAATAAAGTTAATTTAGAATACAACATACTGAAATAAAATCTTAAGATTTAATATTTTGCTTGAAGGTATTGCTTTATTTATTTTTATAAGTAAAATATTGCCGTTTGGGGGGCACTGAGAGAAAAGCCTGTTTGTTTGTTTTTTCACCAAGTCTGAGGAATGAATCTAGTCTCAAACTGGGTGTGTGTGCGTGTGCGCGTGCGTGTGTGCGTGCGCTTGTACGTACATGTTGTACATCTACGTGACCTACCTTTAGAATTCTGAAATAATTTATATTTTCATAATGTTCTATTTGACAAATTGCTGGAGACATAACTATGCAATAGTCTATAGAGATTTTAATGGATTCAGGTAATTAAAATACTATCCATCTTTTCAGAATTTTGTATTAAAAGAAATTGCTCACATATAAACCAAACTAGTTAGAGTGATTAAATTGGAGAAGAAAGTTATTTTTTAAAAATTGTCAAGTAAAAGTTTTAGATCTTTTATGTTCCACTAGCACTAAGTAAAAGAATATACAGAAAATTTTCTGCTTCAGAGCTTTTGTCATTTGCTACTATTCTGTTAAATTTAACAGCAAGAGTCTCAATTTACATAATATTTTACTTAAATTTTATATGCAAATCAGAATATTAAAAATGAAATGTAAAATTTGCTAAATCTGCTTGTTAACGAAAGTAATTCTTTGTTGCACATAGCAGTAAAATTAAAAGAAATAATAAAAAAAAATTTTAAAGAAAAGAAATGCTACGGTGATTCCTTTTGTTACCAAACAAAACATCCCAAGTTGATATTACTGATCATTTTCATTTTTAATATACAACTGAATTGGTCTAATGGTATAGTTGCACAAAAATTATAGAAAGGTGGCAAACAGGATCTTTTGTTTAGAGTAACAAGTTATAATCAGGTTATTTTAGGAAAGCCCTTTTAAAGTAATTTTAACTTATATTTTGTTTAGCTTATATTGATTTTCCTTTCTCTTTTTTGTATTATTTAAGTAATATGGTGAGGGCACATTGGAAAAAATTGATGTCAGAAAATACAGTTTCAAAACAATTTCAGCAAATTTATTATTTTATTAAATTTGTTCTATAAAAAATACTCTCAAAAAAAGTCTTCTCAAAATCCTCTCCAAAAATGATAATTTGTCCTTAGTCATTGTACAGATAAGAAACTATCTTTTTAGTTTATTTACAACACTTGTATCTGAATTGTAAACAACATTAATACTTTGAGTTTCTATACTTTTCATTTTTTTCTTGATTTCTGTTTTAAATTCCCCTGAAGTTTAGGAAAGTTAGTGGAGATTGAAACCAAACTATATTGAGTAGATATTTTCATACTATTTAATTATTACAACATGAAATAGAAGACATCCACAAAAATGAAGGAATAATCAGAAAGTGTGTTCTTTGATAATGATATTTTATTCATAATATAAGATTTGGAAAGATTGTTATCAAATTATTGTGATTTTTATTGCATTTTTTTTGTCTTTTATTTAATTGTGCATTTGAAGTGTAACAACTTAAATAAAAGTTTTAAAAAAGAAATGTTTCTTGTTACTCTGTTGAGGGCAGCATTGTTACTTTAGTGATTCCTTGCCAATTAATTCACATTAGATATTCCCGAGTCCAGAAACCTGCTCTTCCATATGAAATAAGTGGATTTAGTTTGTAGTTAATATAGCTAATAATATATTTTACATGCTATTTTTGGGATAATTTACAGGTTTATTTGTTGGCATATTGAAAAAAATTAAAAAATGAGATTCCTTTCTTTTCTATGTCTTACTAAGGTATCCTGTCAAAAACTGAACAATATTCAGAAAATCACAAAATACAGACTACTTTGAAGTGTAATCAAAAAGCTAGACTGGATTTATCTTTAGCAGTATATAAATAGGGGATGTGGTTAAAATTAGATCTCATTTTTGTGTTTTTATTTTATGTATGTAGTGCAGATATTTTAGTTTTATTCTCCATAAATCTAAATCCTTAAAGCAGCAGCTTGTGGATTTGTCCCTGAAATAGATAAATTGAAAGATGGTGACCTCTTCTGTGCCCTGTTTTCTGTATTTATGGGTTGTGTTGAATATCCAGATAAATTGCATGTGTTCTCTTTTGAGTAACCTTCTTGATTTAGTTTTCCCAACTCTATAGTTAGTGGCTCAGGGTTAAAATTAAATTGTGTGTGTTTCTTGTCATCAACTTTTAAACTATTCTGATAACCTTGAATTTTTGCTTTTACCTCTTTTTGAACCCTTCAAAATAAACTTCATTAGTATCATAGGTAACTGGGAGAACAAAATGACTTGTCATTTATCAGTATGATAAAAGGACAGACATAATCCTTAAAATCTTCTTGCCATGTTGAAAACTTTATACCATCTCAGTTTTAATAATTTAGATGAACATAATAGAAAGTAAAAATAGACTCAGTTTTGTTTTTAAAATGACTTCTAAACATAAGATATCAGTGTATATTGCTTCATTTGATTTCTATTTAGCCCTGTTTCCTAAGACATTTTTCTTTTTACTAACTTAGCTTTAAGATATTATTTCGAAGGAAACACACATATGCAGTTTTTGGTTATCAAACTTTTTTTTTTTTTTTTTTTCAGAGATAGCACTTTATAGATTTTTTTGGATAAGGGGTGCTTTAAAAATGATTGCTTTCCATTCAAATTATTCTGTATATAATGTTTTAATTGATAATAAAATTACAGTGTAATTCTTTTAAGTATTTTTTCTTATTCACAAATATGCATTTGCATCTTGGTAAATATATTGGGTTTGTTGTAAAAAAGCTGGTTTTTCTTTCTACAGTTCTTTCTACCAAAATATAAATTCCTTTCTGCAGCTCTTTAAGTTTTCCCTTTTCCCTCAATCCCTCATTCTTCTGCCCCTCATTCTTCCACCCCTCATTCCCGCATGCCTCTTTTCCCACTTGGCCTCCACATGTATTCCCCCTGGCTAGGTAATTTCTAAGCACTCTTTCTGGTGTAATATTTTTGTGTCTTGCTATCTTCATTAAGGCTATGAGTTTTCCATCTCTTCCCATTTCCCTCGATGTAGATAATGACACTGGGCCTAGGATGAAAGTGATCGTTGGGGTGACTGGCAGCCAACTAGATAATTGCTCTTCTCTCCGAGTGAGAGCTTGTGGGAGATTGACTGCTACTACAGGAGAGGAATTTTCTCTGTACTTTATTACTGTAGTCATAGAAATGAGAGTTGAAGATGCAAACCATGTATTGGTTCACTACCCTACCTTTTTTGGGTCTAAGACTTAGCAATAGAGAGGGAAGTGGGAGTGTCTTCCTAGGTGTCTCTGAGACAAAAGAGGAACTCCTGTGTCCTACATGTAGTTAGACTTCATATCGGGAGACTGGCAACACGTGCATTAGCGGAGGTCTCTGTAGGAAAGGATGATGCCTAGTATGAGATACAGAATAATTCAAAATGATCATTATTTTGTTTTCACCACTTTTTTGTGAATATATTCAAGCTGACATTTCATTTCAAATGAACATAAAAATACAAAAGCTACGCTTATGATGATCGCATTAATTTCTAGCAAAGCATTTACTTAATCTTTAGGTTCCTCTTGATAAGACACTGTCCCAGGCAGTGATGTTTTTTCAAATCTTGCATGCTGGCCATGTAAAGCAGAATTTTCATGCAAAGATAAGCAAATGAATAATGAAGTAGGGCAGGTGCTAATTATAATAGAAAAGTAGGACAATGGACCAGTATTTGAACTATTGTATTCTGTAGTATGCTGCCTTTTAACCCTTATTATAGCCGTGTGGAGAAACTGAATTAGGCAGTAAGAAGTAGTAGAAGCAATCTAGCCTATGCGTTTGCTGCCAAAAAACTGTATTTTCTCTCCTCCGAGTTTCACTTTGTATATTCCTCATTTCCTTGACATGAGAGCAGCAGTGGTTTCGTCTGGTGCCACCAAACTAGGACTCAGATTTCTCATCTGTAAAATGAGTGATAAAATGATATAATTGTTGGGTGTATTTCAATAATTATATGCTTTTGGCTGTCACATTTGAAGAGGGACTTATCAGGTATAAGCAAAATACAGGGCTTTTTGTTTTTGTTTCTGGGATGAATTGTATCTGTGAGATTTAGTGTATTAGACTCAAAGACAACTAATTCATAAAATTAAACATTTGATGACAATAATATAGAAGACTTAAGGTTGTAAAAGGGTAAATCTCACTATCAGGAATGTGTGATGACACAGATATATCTATATCTTAGTATTGAAAAGTTAGAACCTATTTATAGGCTAGAAGGTCAGTGAGAAGGTACAAACCTATTTCAAGCATCAAGTGAGCACAAGAGGATGTTCTTAAGTAAAAAGTGAGTTTGTTCAACTTTCAAATTTTCTTGCCTTTAATTGTAATGAATAGCAGAAAAATGGAACTATTTTAATTAGGAGTAGAACTTAGGTTACAGACCAAATAGTTATTAACTGTGTACATGAGCCTTTATAGAGAGATGCTTTTAATGATTGTAAAAAAACCTGTTCATTATTATAAATTTATGTTTTAATGTTGTGACAGAGTTAGCAGATGGGACAGTATGCAATTTGGATAATCTTAAATGTCGTAAACATGGATTATGCTTAAGTTAGTAACTAAATTTTAAATTGGAAATGTTTCCATGTCTAACTTGTAGTGATTAGATATTTTTCAAATTCAAAGTGATCTTAGTGGTGCAGTTGTCTTAGTAGCACAGAGGAACGATGAAGAAAGGACAGTATTTCATGTTTATTTCATCCTGTAATGACTGCATTGCTAGTGTTAGGTTGTTAAATAGACAGCTGCACCTGTTATTAACGTGCTGAGTTTTTCTAACTCCTTAGTAGTCTGATTTTTTTTACCCTCTTTTAAAAGGCAGATAAAATCACTACTGGATCTTACCTGTCTCTTAATTCTGCTCTGAAACAAGAATCACATGTTAAAAGTCTACTATAAATTGTCAGCATCAGTTAGCTAATATTCACTTAGCGGTTCAGAGGTCAAGCCCTGATACTAAGCACTTTAAACATCCCTCATTTAATTTTGGTTTGCTAACCATGGTGTAAGATGACCTCAGAATATAAGATCTTAATTGTGATTTCTTGTTGGAAGACAAGAGTTGGAAAAACAACTGTTCCCTTACTTTATTAAAGTTTGTGTAATACTGACTTGTCATAGTTTGAATATACTAAAATGACAGTGATAATCTATTTTAACTGTTAAGTATAATTAAAATAAAAGAATATTGCTCTTTGTTGATGATGAATACTAAATTTAAGCTAAGCTATAAGGTGTGCTGTTTGGAAATATGGAAGATACAAGAATGAAGCCAGATATCACGTTTATGCTTGTATTTCCTACTGATGAAGACTTTCAGACCAGTTATTTCCGTGGGTAGGTGATGTCACTCTGCATGTACATATATACATTTATACTTTTTGCATGATTGTACTTGTAGGAGTAGTACAATTTTGACTTGACTGTTGACCTGTTGCTTTAATTTGGTGATTGGGAGGCAGGGGGATCTGAGGGCAAGAGGCTGAATGATATTGTGATACAAAATTTAAAATCACTAAATTTTTGTAAACACAGAACTTAAAAAAGAAGCCCTTTTAAAAATAGAACATTTGGTCAAATAGTCAATATTGTACTTGATCTTTATCTTTTGCACCCAAGTATTTGGGCATCACACAGTATCTTGATTTCATAATAAATAATTTTGATCTCTGACGAGAACTCCATAGAACTCCATAAATGATACAACTTTCTTTTCTTTATTAGAAAAGAAAAGCCCTCAAACATGAACCAAATATTTGAATTAAAATTTATTGCCAACTGAGGCCACACTGTTGAATTTTATGAACTTAATTTACCCTTTTGGGGAAATTGGAAATTTTTTTAAGTAACTGAAATTGTCATGGTTGTCAGACTTTCATATTGTGACGTATCTGTTCTTTATGTAGTGGCATTTAACAGCTCATTTGCTTTTATGTTTGATCATTCTTATTTTTTAAATGTTACATAAACCTTTGGTTTGGGGACTTAGCTTAAGGGATCAATATCCCAGTGTGTTCCATGTTTTGTTTGGTGACAGCTTACACAATGGATGCGATGTTTATATTAAAACAGTAATCCTTCATTGTGCTCTCTTTTAATGATTCACTGACATTTGTATTCCTTCATAGTCAAGAGTTTCATAAAATAGGTGTGTTTAATGTTAATTTGTTGGATATTAAAAAATCCTCATGGAGACTTTTGTGTGTCTGCACTTCATAAATAGATGATGTAGGGAGAAGCAGAATTCCTCTGTTTCTGCATTATTCTAAAATGGAGTTAGTAGTGAGAGCTGTGTTCTCAAATGAAAACTTTAATTTTGCTTTTGGCTGTTATATTAGAAAAAGTACTATTAGCATTTTAAAGCATATATGTATTCTACAAGCATGAATATTTGAATTATTTTAGCATGAATTGCTATAGTGTAATTTGGAAATTTGGCTTCTTTTTTCAAGCTTGTTAGGGTGATTTGGAGGTGGAAGTGATATTTATTTTCCTAGTAAAAATTTTAACATCTTCCTCTCAAGTAATTCCTAAGACGGTCTAACATTTTTCTTAGACTGTGGACTAGTTGTCTTTCTCAGGGAAAAGAAAATATAAATACTCCTCACAGAGCATCCTAAGCAAAATCCTGAAGAGGGGTTTTGTGAGTGTTGTCTTTGTAGACTATTGTAAACTGTAAACTCCCTGACGCTACCAAAGGGCTTTACTGGAAATAGGTAAGTCAGTCAAGTAGAGCTCCTAGAGTTTTACCTTATTTCTTTGGAAAATAGGAAAATAAGAATTTAATTTTCATCTGTGAATCATGTTCCTATCTGAATCTACTAGGAGCTTCTAGTATTAGCACTAAGAAAAAGAACTAGATGTGTTCTCTTAAAAAATATAAATTGAGTTTTGTTTTCATCAGTTTTTTCCTTTGGAAAATAAGTTTCACCTCTGTGGAGCCTTTCCCCTTTTCTTAATCTTTTGTTCTTTACGAGTGTGGTGGGAATTCAGATTAACATTGTTTAGTATAGTCTTGTCTTCTGTTCTTCATAATAGCACTCCTCTCCTGCTCCACAAATGTGTCCTTCATCTTTGTAATCTTGGGGTATCTTTTCCACTATCTCATCATCTACGAAATTTATGTATAAGGTACAGCTTTTCTGATCAGGGAGAATAATAAGAAAGGCAACTGGCATGTAGTGGGCTTAGTTTCAGAAGTATTTTTCACCCCACAAGTTAGATACACGTATACATTTTCTTTCCTCCCTAGATGGACCTCCAGTTGTAGCTCATTATGATATGTCTGACACCAGCGCCGACCCAGAAGTGGTAAATGTGGACACTTTTTTGGCGGCTGCAGTAGTTCAAGAGCACAGTAATTCTGTAGGAGGCCAGGACAGAGGAGCTACCTGGAGGACCAGCCGGCTTCTAGAGGAGCTGAATGCGGAGGCAGGTTGGTCTCGCTCCCCTCACCCTTCTCTAATGCTGTGATGTGCATGCGACCTGGCAGCTATTTTCCTGCTGAGGAGAGCAGGCCAGTCAGATGTCTGACATTTGATGATTATGACTATCAGGGGATTCCATTTGTAACTGAAAAGGAGATCTGGGTAGCATGTCATTGCTCTAATCAGAAGGAAGCAAAAATGAGAATGCATAGTCATAAGACATTGACTCTAGACATAGGTAGATGTCAGTTGATTGATTTCTTGGATTAAAAATGCTTAACGCAGACATAACTGCCCTGATGACCTAACCTCCCTCAGTGGTTTCCCTCACTTAACTGCACTGCCAGCTCGCAACTTGGCAACTTGGGGAGGAAGCGGTTTGAATGTCCCTGCAGGGCTGTGGGCTGTTCCTGGGCAGTGATGCCTCTCAGTGTGCAATATCCTTGTTAATTCCTCTTCAGGAGTTCTCATATTTGCTTCTTCAAGTCCTTTTCTTTCAGTCTCTGCCTCTTATCTTAGGAAAATCTCTCAGCTTTTCTTGCATTATTTGTCTTGGTTCTCTGATGATTCTTAAGAATGGTATTTATTTACTTAAAAATATCCCTTCACTATCTTTGCAAACCTTGCACAGTGCTTCCAAGTCTCCTTCAATATGTTCCTAGAAACTTTTCTTTCAAAATTCTTTCTAATTTGAATCTTTTTCTAAAAGTGCTGGTACTTAAGTTTAAGGAAAGAGGGAAAGGGAGTGAGACATGTTACTTATATACTGTGTATTTTCTTATTTTCATGATGTTGAGGGATTATTGTTTTCTAATTAAATTATACATTGCATTGGCTTTTATGAACTAATCCGATATTTAATACACCACCTAAAATATAATATTTAATGGGAAATAAATTTTGTATTAATAAAAATAGCAGTAGACTATAGTACTTTTTAAAATACTGAGCTTGTTAGGAAATAAAAAAGACAGAATTCCACATATTATTGTTCTTAATTCTTCATTTCATAATATTTGATTGGAACTTAGAATCTTATTTCTTGATTACTAATTGATTTATTGCTAATTTTGGGACAGAACCTAGGTATAGTTTTGTGTTTTGATTGTTATCTGCCTGTTTGACTTTGGATAAGGCATTTCTCCTCTGAATTTCAATTTGTGTTTATATACTTATTTTGCAACATAAATACTTGTGCAACAGGGGTCTTTTAAGAATTTATTAATGTGTATAAGTTGTTTGAAGAGAGTTAAGTAACACTATTTTATATCAAAGGAGGATAATTTGACCACATCTTGTGCAGTGTGCATTTCTAAGGTATAACTTGTTCTGCATATGAGATAATTCACCTTCATTTTTCATCCATTGACAATTATAAATTCTTAGGAAAAACATGAACAATTACTTTTTTTATAATATGATTTAAAAACTAATGTAAACCATATGTGGTTGTTAATATTTGACTTTTTGACCTGAAAGAAGCAAAGCAATTTCATGAGATTCGACCTAATAGTTCAGAGTTCGGGATCTTCACTGAGAATAGCATCACATTTTCAGATTCACGTGATTGTTAAGCCTGATTATTTGAAACTTCACTAGCATTTGTATTCATAATTCTACGCTTGATTGTCTTTTTGAATTAAGTTCACACTAATATATAAATATATCATTCAGATACCTGCCACTATTCTTTTTAAGAAATAAAACATGGCAAAAGTATGTGAGGAGGGAAAGCCCCATGGTTTCAATTCTGTTTGCCTTTTCTCTTCATTCCAAAACTGGTCCTGCATTTGGTATTTGATGTTGGCATTCCTGTGTATTTCTTTTTATGTTTACTGCTTTTATTATGTGTCTGCAAGCAACCATGTTTAATATTAATTGGTATTACATGAAGGAAGTGATTTGCAACTTGCTTTTTTAGTTCATTTTGTGGGCTTTGTTCTTGTTAAACGTGATTATAGTTTATTCATTTTTCATTACTTAGTATTCCATTGGTATGAACATTTGACTTACCCTTTTTTTTTTACAGGGTTTTTACGGTGCTTTTCCCAGTGATGCTGCCAGTACCATTTCTTGTATGTGTCTCTTGGTATGGGTGTTTGAAAACTTCTCTAGATATGATATATAAAGAGAGAACATATGTGTATCTTCGATCATAAATTAAGTACAGATTTTTGTATGTCGTAGGATGTGGTCATCACTGTTTCAGCAGATCTCAAGGACGTTTTTTATGAAGCCACTTATTTACTCATTCAAAGTAATTTTTTTTCCCGAAATCCTGACAGTGATGATGTATGAGTAATAAAGTGTAGTGTACTCTAGTCCTGATGTAATCATAGCGGGACCCTATCTTGCAAATCTGAGTATGCAGTGTCGTAACAAAATGTTCCAGGTTTATAGCATTTATATTCAGTTTGTAGTTTGAGACTTGGACTATATTAGATAATAATTCTTGTGGTTACAGTTAAGATAACGTTCTGATAGTTAATCTGTGTTACCCTTTGCTTCTCCTAACCGAATAAAAATCCAATCCAGTCACTGAAAAGACTGTTCAGGAGTTAATCAGTGGCAGCCTCTCAGACTAGGTCTGATTTAGGATCATATAAAGTAATCATTGGAGCTAGAGAAGCTTGCCTCTTTTCCCTAGCAATTAGATAACATGCTTATATGCATAAAGTTTTAGCTGAGGCAAGAATTGAAAGTAGGAAAGCCAAGGATTAACAAAAGACCTAAACTTTGCATTTCAACTATTGTTAGGTGCTCACTTTTTCTTTTTCTCACTTGATGCTAGGGTTGAACAAAGTAGAGGGTGACAGGCTGCTGCCAACAGCCTGGTTTGAACCATACATCTGCTTACAACCTGTGTCACCTTAGGTATATTATATAAAACCTGAAAGGTTATTGTTAACTATCAAGTGAAAAAAAAGAAAAAAAGAAATACATAGATGCCTGCGTGTGTGTGTGTGTTTGTAAAATGCTAATACAAGATACATTAGTTCTTCAGGAACAATAGCCAGTATGATATTAATGTATTTATGCTGAAGTAGACTAGTTAAGGAAGTGATTTAGGGGCCTAATCTAGATCTTAAATTTATTTCCTTGCCTTGGAATGAGTTGCACTTGGCTACAACTTTTTTTCTGAACTTTGAGCATGGAAATTACCTGGGGTGCTTACAGAAACTCAGACTCTTAAAGTTTCTCCCTGAAGCTTCTATAAGTAAACCTGAAATGGGGTCTGGGAATTCGTTTTTAGTAATCATTCCTACATAAGTCCTGGATGAGACATTTTTTAGGAAACTGGCCCAGTATGCCTGACTTGACTTTTGTTTATTTCTAGTAATAGTTCACTGTAAGCATAAATGTCCATGAAGCTAAAAGCAGAAATTTAAAGTTCTCTTGATGTGGAAAATTTTCAGTTGTGGTAAACTACATTTATTTAGAGTTTTGTTTTCCTTGGGGAATTAAAAATTGTAAAATTTGATCAGTTTTCGCTTGCTTACCTGCTTCATATGGACTTTAAGATTTAGATTTCTCTTCCCCCGCTTTCAGACCTTCTCTTCCCCCGCTTTAAACAGTTGTTTTTAACATTCTTGTTGAAAGTAAACAGGTAATAATTTGCTTGTTTTAAAGCTAAATAGTGAATTGAGATACTAACTTTTTTATGCTTGTGGTATTGTGGCTGATAAGACTATATACATGCTTGGCTATTCAGATGACCAAATGTATCCTTATGCGTATTTGATCTTCATTCACACTTCCTGGCTCAAAGTTCCCAAAAGCCTTGGAATTCCCTAAGTTTGGAGAGTAATAAAGAGTGTCTTTTGTTAGGGTAATAAGGTGACTTTGGGTAAAGCACCTGTGGATGGTGGGGGTAGTTTGCCAGGGGAACCAACTGTGTTCTTATAATGAGAGGGCTGTGATTTCCAGTCTCACTCAGATTTCCTGGGAGGGAAGAGGAACTGGAGGTGGAGTTCAGTTGCCAGTGACCAGTGACTTAAAATCAGTTGTGCTTGTGTAACGAAGCCTCCATAAAAACCCAAATGGAGGTGGATTAAGAGTACTTCCCAGTTGTTGAATTTGTGAAGATTTGGGGAGGGTGGTTTGCTTGAAGAGAGCATGGATACTTCATACCTTTTCCCTTGCCTTGTCCTTTGCATTCTTCCATCTTGCTCTTCCTGATCCTGAATTATATCCTTTGCATTAAATTGGTTATCTAGTCACTAAATGAGTTTCCTTAGTTTTATGAGTCGCTCTAGCAAATTAATAGAACCTGAAGAGGATTTCTTGGAAACTTCTAATCTATAGCCAGTAAGTCAGAAACACAGTAAATGTCACCTAAAGTCTGAGAAGAGGGTTGTGGGAACTGCCGATCTGTAGCCAATTGGTCAGACGTACCTCACTTGCCAAGGAGTCAGAAATGGAGGACAGTCTTGGGACACTTGAGTCTTTACCTGTGGGTAGATAGTGTTGGAATTGAGTTGAATTCTTGGACCTCAGCATGGTGTTAGTGTAGGAAAACCTCTGTATACTTCTGTTGGAACTGGGTCCAAGAACCAAACACAATACATAAAGTACTGCCTTCACCGCATGCAATGCTTTTTTAAGGAAAGGTGCAGGCAGGAATGATGGCAAGTAAAGTAGGCAGGTAGGTAGAGGAATAGAGTGGAGGAAGAAGCACTCTTATTTAATTGTTCATCTTGGTTGTTTCCCCTCATGCACCAGGTCATGAGCTGGGGACCTTGGGATGCCTGTGGACTAAACCACAGGCCACCAGGGCACGCCACTCATCGGTAGCACTTTTATGTGCTGCAAATAGATTTAGAACTTAGATTTGTAATTAAAAATGTAGATTTTCTGCAGAAAGTCCTCGAGTACTGTTATTTTGTTCAGAGTTGCTTAATCTTTATAACGCTGATGAGGAAAATCCCAGCCATCAATGAAGCTTATGTTTTTGGAGGATCTGCTTGCTTTTCATATTGTTCTTGCACTTTCAAAGAACCTATAGATATTGTTAAGTGAGAACTTACTGTGCATTATTTATTTTGAAGATAAAAAGCACGTCTGCCATGATAATGTAGGTTCTACTTTTTCTGCATGTCTTTTATGTTGAAAAGGTCTGTAGTGGGAGGACAGAATTTTAGAATTATCTCATTGAATGAAAAAAGTTCTTTCCAAGAACTGCAGAGACAGCCATATAGCTAAATATAAGTCCTATGTTTATTTTTCAGTGTAATATATCATCATTTTGGGATTTACTGCTAGTTTTCTACAGGGCTTATTGTCCTAGAACTGGAGAAGATTGCTACCACTGGCAGACAGTGTGTGAAGAAGCTCATGGCATCTTTGACTTACATTTGCATATGCTTTAGGCACTGCTCTGCCATTGGATTCCTGTGAGGTCATGGGTGACTGGGGGAGGCAGTGGGCAATGGCCCAAAGGCTGGAGAATGTCACATTCTTTCCAGGATCTCCCAAAGGAATGTGTGGCTTACTGAAGAGTGTTACAGTGAGAAAGAAGGACTAATTGTCCTGCCTTTAAAATGGACTAGGGGATGCATCCCTGGCCATTGGGGAATGCTGTGGTGTCTGGTACAATATAGCATCTTGTAGCTTGCTCTAGTCTCTAGTAACTGAGTGGTAGCTTGTTACCTGAATGATACATTGTATCTAAGGACTGACAGGAAATGTGACAAAACTCTTGTACTGTTAGTCTAGCATTGTTAACATTCACCAGGAAATTTGTATTTAGTCCCCACTTACCTTATGTCCCTTTATCTTTTCTTTTTCTTTTTTCTTTTCTTTTTTTTTTTTTTAAAGGAAAGGTGCAGGTAGGAGTGAAAGTGAGGAGGCAAGCAGGCAAGAAGAAAGAGGAGGAAGAAACACTTTTATTTATTTTATTTAGTTGTACATCTTGGTGGTTCTCCATGGCCTGGGATACAAACCAGGTTCTTGGGATGTAGGTGGACAGTGCTTTGACTGGAGGCAGTCAACCAAACCACTACTCCACCAGGGCGCATCCTATCTTGTATTGATGTTTAGACTAAGTAATAAAGATGTTGACTTACCTAAGCAGACCCAGATTTTAAGTGTTCAGTTTTAGAGCATCATACAGGTTCTGTAGCAATATTAAATGCCACTGGGGTTGAATTACAGTTTTTATGGCCAAAATTATAATACCCAAATGGTTCAGCTCAGTCTAATGTGAAAGCAGTATGAAAATTTTAAGTGTCTTGACACATGGATGCATAAACTTAGAAGACCCTAAAACATTGGTGATGAACACCTTGGTATTTTTTTATTTATAAAGTTATAAACAAATGTAGTATAATAATTTTTCACGTCTACCTGTTTATAAAAAAAAATTAAAAAGGCAAGTGATATTTCCAAGTCTGAAATGAAACTGAATTGGTGGTAGACTCAGGACTAATCATTGAAGGCTTGTTCTTCAGAAATATTGATGACTGAGACACTTCAGAAAACATTCTACAAGTTGGAATTATAAATTAGAGCTTTGGAGCTAGAACTGGGCACAGAGATACTGAGAATTAACTCATTCTCTTGTCTTGGTGTGTTTTCTTAATGGCTGCTCTTTAAAAGCATCCAGGTAATCAAGAAAGAAGAATTTGGTAACAGCCATCGTGAATTCGACAGGCTGTCTGCCTTTTTGATTTGGATTCATTCAACTAGCTTATTTCTTTTTAGGACAGTGAGGACCTAGTCTCTTCCTATAAGTCTACCACAGGGGACTTCAAGCGCCTGATTTGGGGGATGGTTGTATAAATAATTACTATTCATGATAATGGGACTTAAGTGGGTGGGGAGGCGTGGAAAACTTAGCCAAGTGTCAGTGATGTTTCATGAATGAGACTGTCCGGGGCTCCATTTATGACAGTGAAAGGAAAACATTCTGAAAGATAAGTGGCTGTTGGTGTTGCTACATAAATATAGAGGACTGAAGTGCAAGAACATCTTCAGAGGACTTAAGAAAAGGGGCATTTTGAGGAGACTCAACGTTTCTATAGGAGGTGGAGAGGAAGTTCTAGACAGGAGAAAAATGTGTGGTTTCAGAGACTTGAATCTTGTGGGGGACCAAGTGGGTAGGAATATAGTGTTTTACTTCTCATAACCACTGTTTTTTTGTCCTTTCTAATGCTTCCCCTTTTTCCACTGGGGGCTTTTATATATTCTTATATTGTTACTTCCACTCAACTATTCTTCTGCCTCATTGAACCTGTCACCCAGTTCTATCCATCAGTCCCTCCTAGCTTCACTTCTTTCCCTGTGTCTGTATATTTAAGCCCAACTGCTGCTTTGCCAGTACCTTCAGCTCCTTGTGGAGTTGGCTTTCCATTATTCCCAGCTTGCAAAGTTTGAATCCCTGGATACACGCTTGGGGTATCCGTCCACATTTCCTCCATTTCCTCTCCATAACTGGAGAAAATCACACAGTGGAGTTAGTTGATCTGCAACCACATCCTCACTAGCAAGGCTGCCTTTTTTTTTTTTTCTGAATATGGTTAGGTCTCCACATATTTAAAGGTCATCGATACATATACATCCCATATTTCTCTGTCAGTACCACCCTTTCACCCTTTTCTCCATAGCCTGACTTTTTAAAATCTGTCTGTTCTTCCTTCTCCATTCTGCTTAGCTTGCTTTGCTGCACGGGCTTCAGTTCTGTCACTCCCCAGGCTTCTCTTACTAGGTCATCTTAGTGCTGATTGCGTTGTTTTTGTTAAGTGTGTCTTCATAGACATGCTCTTTCCATGGTATCCTGACTACATATCTTTGGGTTTTCTTTCTACCTCTCACTTACCTTGGTGAGCTCCCCTTTTCCTGTCTATCCATTAATTATTGGTCTTCCTAGGTTCTATTCTAGACCCCCCCACCCCCAATGACGTTGATCTTTTCACCTCTCACTGAGGGCTTACCTGTGTTTCCTCTCTAGACCTTTGACCTGAGCTTTAGAACAGTACCTCCACTGTGTATTATACATCTCAGAGGCACGTCATCATCATAACCTAGGCAAGCCACCTGTTCTGTGGTGTACTGAAGGCACTTCACTCTTTCTAGTTGCCTAAATCAGAGGCCTAGGCATCATTTTTGACTTCTGTGATCTCTCACTCACCTGATCTCCAACATTACTAATTCTCCATACATGCATGCACTCAGGAAATTCCCCATGCTTCTTTCCAAGTTTAGCACAAAGTCATACCTGCATCCATCTAACTTGTATTCCCTGCCCTGCTGTTTCATTTTTACTCTCAAAAGAAAGTTGAGGAAAAAAAAAAAGGAAACCCAGATTATGTGTCTCTGCTAAATTCTTCAAAGCTTTCCTACACTTTAAGGTCATATTCAGATTTCTTAACCACGATCAGACGTCTACTGACTTTGCCAGCCTAATCTCTCTTTCTTTTTAACTCTGGTTACCCGGTATTTCACCAAACTTTTTACCCTAAAGAGTGATGCACTATTCTTCACACTATTTTCTCCTGTGCCTGCCCTTCACTGAGAGCTCAGCCTCCGTGACTCTCCTCCGGCATGGGAAACGTGCCTTTTCTGTGTGTGCTCTTTTCCTCCTTAATCCAAGCAATTTTCAAGCCATAGTGCAACGGACTGCTGTGTGTTTTCCCCGAATACACTGTAAGCTTCTTGAGGGTACCCTCTTCCTTAGAGTAGTTCCAGCACTAAGCGCACCGCAGACATGTCACGGACAAGTATTTATTGAGCAACAAATGAAGTAACCTAGTACAACCCCACAGAGCAAGGCTGCTGGAAATACTGAGTATGGACAAGCAGAAGATTTGGAAAAGAGTAACTATCAATGTATATTCCTCCCTAAATGGGTAATAAGAACATTGTGCGTGACAGCAGACATAACTGACACATTGAAGTAGAAATTGGATAAAAGACTTGACTACAATCAAGGTTTAGACTCAGAGCAAGAATCAAGGTTTGCCCAATTCTAGACTTACCCAAAACTCCTAATTTAAGCAACCTCCTCAAGTTGAACAAAATTGGACTTCGTCTAGCATAACCCTTTTTCTGTGTCTGCAAAGTTCAGTGATGTGTCGCCCAGTGCCGACGCCACCTAGAATTCTGTCCAGATTATTCCTTTCTTTGGAAGGTTAACGTGCTCAAGCAGAGTTTAATATAGTCTCAACTATTAGTTGTATCTAAAATCCATTTTAAATAGCTTTTTTACTTTTTAAAGGAAAGGTGCAGGCAGGAATGACAGCAAGTAGGCAGACAGGCAGAGGAAGAAGCGTTTGATTTTATTTCCATTTAGTCGACACTGGTTGTTCCCTGCTGATCCTAGAACTCGAACCCAGGGTTATGTGGCCTTTGGAGGTGATTGACCTAACCATTACTCCACCTTGTAATAGCTTTATCATGTTTTCTCATCTACTTCATTTTCATTTTCAGTTGAAGTAAAAAGGTAAAAATATTAAAGAATTGTATAAAAGACTCAAAATCTTTCAAACTTGACTACTTTTTACAGCTTTTACTCAGCATCTGCATATTTTATAGTACTATATGTGACAGCTTGTATGTTATACACACATTTCCCCAAATTTTCACATAGTGCTGTAGTGGCTATCTCTGGACATTATAACATTTTACTTATTTAAAGTTTTTTCCCTTAGGCTAAACTCTCAGAGATGGGATTACAGGATTAGAGGGTATAAGCAAGGCTTTACTTTACTTTGTAAGGCTTTACTTTTGGGATTGTGTAACTTTCCAAAAGGGTTGCTCTAAAAGTTAGCAGAAGTGTGAAAATACAAGGTTTCTCAATGAACTTTTAAGTATTGGAATGAGTGAGATGGATGTGGAAAAGAGAATTGTGTGTGTAATATCTTTGAATTTACCTTGGTTTAGCTTATATGAGGTGTCATAGAAATTTTTTAAATATGGTGAAATAATTTTGTGTCAGATGGCAATATCTTTAAATAAAAATACTCTTTAGTCAATGAAAATTTGTTGCAACTCTGTTTATCCCATGTTAACGCCTCAATATTCTAATATTCATCTTTTTAAATCAGAACATTCAAGAGCAGTGTACATAGGCTGAATTTTTTTTGACTCGCTAGATTTGTTTATGGAGTTACATATATATGTATCATTAGCTTTTATTGAGAGAAAGAGTTCTGGAAGCTAATGTTTTTCTATGATGTTGGAGAATGTGTTTTCTTCCACCAAGCAATAGATGCTTTATGAAGACTCCGTGTAAAAGTCCTTACGTGCTTCCATGTCACAGCTGTTGTGCTTTTCCTGACTGTGTGATTTGCTTCTGTCTGAGGAGGACTGTCCTCAACATACAGACAGGTTACAGGTTATGTTTTCATTGCTCAAGCAGAAATTGTCATCTGCCTCTCATCTTCCCTTTTACATATGGTTTGGGGTCAGATTTTGTCAACTATACATTCTGTTAGAGAAACATTTGTTAAATTTCTTTCCCAGAACATCCCAGTACAACTACAACGTTGATTACTTCTATTGATTTTGTTCTGTTAAAATGATAAGCAGTAGGGAATCCATTGTTATCTACGTGGTAGCAGATCTGTTAGGCAAGTCATTTAAAAGCAGACTGAAGTTGAATGCAAAAAACATTGCTGAATATAATATATTGTCACAATTTATGTATGCCTATTATTTTATACGTATTTGCCTACATACTTGTTTTTTCTCCTAAGAAATAGGAGTAGAGTAAGACTTTTAGTTTTTATTTTTGTGTACTTCCATGTTGTTTGAACATAAGCACGTGTTCTGTTTAACATTTTAACCTTTGCTGCTGCTGTTGTTTTTTTAAACAATACTGCCTGTCCCAGCTTAATCGATTTGAAAACCAGCTTCACGGTGGCAAGCTGTGATAAGCCGTTTTGTTTCTTTGATGAAACCTGGGTGAGAAATCTGCCAGTGAGTTGTTTTACCACTTGTAAGACTCAAACCTCATATTTGTTTCTTTTCTCCTCTCAGGTCATTTGGATCCAGGATTCCTAGCAAGTGACAAAACATCTGTTGGCAACGCACCACTCAATGAAGAAATTAATATTGCCTCTTCAGACAGTGAGGTGGAAATTGTGGGAGTTCAGGAACATGCACGGTAGGATATTCAGTAGAGCTTTCTGATATTTTAAACTGTGAATTTTATTTTAATCACATAACAAGGGAGAAGAAAATGATAGGGCCCAGGGCATAGCCAGTATGAATGATGGGTGCTCTCTCTCCCAGCCTCCTGTGACTTAAGAAATGTTCTTTGATTAGATGTGATACGAGCTTCAGAATGTGTTGTATAGTGTTTGATATCAAGAGCACCTCAATAATACATGTATGTGAACCACATTTTTCTTTTTCACAAATATCTACAGAGCTTGACAGATTTTTTTTTCTCTTCTAGCATAAATGTCATTGTACTTGTACCCCCATTCATATTTTCTTGACTTTCACTTTATCTTGAAATCAAATATTGGGAACAAACAACTGGGAAATATGCACCAAATTTCATACTTTTTTTTTTTTTTTTTTTAAGGAAAAGTGTAGGCGGCAAAGCAGGCAGGCAGACAGGAAGAGAGAGGAGGAAGCAGAATTTTGTTTTATTTTTATTTAGTTTTCTCACTGATTATTCCCCTTCGGACCCAGGACTCTAACCCAGAGGTATGTGGCTTGCTCCTTTGGAGGCATTTGACCTGGTCACTGCCCCACCAGGGCCTGCCACATCATGCTTCTTTTGCTTTTTTATTAGAACACCTCTCCTTGTCTTTAAGTTATTTTGGTTTCTTCTTGCTGAGTATATTTCTAGTCATGTTCATGTTACTCAAAGAGTCCTGTTTCTTAGGATTAAAACACCACACTGTCAAGTTAGTGTACAGTATTAGGAAAAGAATTTTATCAAGTTTGGCATTCTTTAAGGTTTAGTGTTCAGCAAACTATACCCCTGGACTTGAACTGGTCTGTTCTTTCTGTATGGAGTTCGAGCTAAGAATGGTTTTGCATTTTACAAGGGAGGGTGGTGGAATCTAAGGAAGGATGCTGTTTTGCAACATGTGAAAATTACATGAAATTCAAATTTCAGTGTGTGGTTATGTTGGGACAGAGCTATACTTGTTCATTAACTTATTGTCTGTTGCTGTTCCTGCACTCCAGTTGCAACAAGAAGCTTCAGCAGATGCTTTATGCCGCGAAAGCCTAAGATAGTGCAGTTCAGCTTTTTGCAGAAAAAATTTGCGGACTTTTGTTTTAAGATATATTTCTAAGAGTTGGTTCAGCCCTTTCAGAGATATTCCTTAGAAACATTTAACATACACATACACACACCAAAAACTTTGGAAAATATGTAATTTATAAAGGAAATGACTTTTCTTTTGCGCTACACAAGGAAATTGTGATTTCCTATGTCCCCAAATAGGAAAATAACACAATAGCTATATCGCTTTGCTCTTAGATCTGATTTTACTCTTTGGTTTGCAAGATAATAAAAATTTCACCAACATTTCTTCTGTTGCTTTTATAAAAGGTGAACTTTGGAATAGAGACTAGTGACAAAATACACCTGCATACAAATTGAGGTTATCTTTTTTCTTGTGAGAGCTAATGTTTTTTGAGAGCAATTTTCAGTTAAATAATGAGAACGTATTACCTATGTAAAGTTATCGTTTAATATGCCATCTTCCAAAAGAGGCAAATTCTCTATCAGAATTAGTATTGTCCTAGCATTTCCTCTTCTATCCTATATTTATGCTATTAAGTTTATGCCTACATAGCTGATTTTTTTTTTTTTTTTAAAAGGAAAGATACAAGCAGGAATAAAGATGAGCAGAGGCGGGCAGGAAGAGAGAGGAGGAAGAAGTACTTTACTTTATATTAATTGTTCATCTTGGTTGTTTCCCCGGCCCTGGGATACAAACTTGGGTTCTTGGAATGTAGGCGGACTGTGCCCGCAGAAGGCAACTGACCAAACTGCTACACGACCTGAGCGCACCTTTTCTTTCTAATTTTTTAATGGTTATTTCTCCTATTCTGGTGGAAAAGAATTCTTCAGTCTTCCTTTATCTTATTATTTTTTCTTTTTTCTTCCTTGATCAAGATCTTTTTCCTATTAAGTTCTCTTCCATTTTTCTGTTTCTTTCAAGCTGACTTACCCATCAGATGAGGAAGATAGGACTACTAATTTCTTCCTTTACTGCGAATTGCCCAGTAGTTTATTTCGCCATTGTTCCTTTCACTATAAGACACATTGTTACCCTTTTCTAAATTTCTGATTATAAATTATTGTTACTCACATGTTCCTTAAATCAGAGAGAATAAGTTACAACCTGTATCGTTTGTCTAACCTTTGATTCTGTGCTGCGGTACATCATTTGGTCCTTTTATCTGTTGACTTCTACCAAGCCTCCCTTCACTGTTGCTTGATGCCTGGAAACGCACGCTGTAGAGTGAGCCATCCTTTTTTTGTCCAACTTTTCTTCCATCATGAAATTTTTAGTCTTTTTTACTAATTAGTTTTGGTATCTATAGAGAAAATTATGTATCTATTAAAATTTGGAAGTTTAAATTTTTAGTCCTTCTCTATCTGGAATATACCACATTATCTTTAGTACACTTTTTTTCTTGAAAGGTACAGGCAAGAGTGAAGGTGAATAGGTAGGTAGAAAGAAAGAAGAGAAAGAAGCATTTATTTTTATTTAGTTGTTTATGTTTTGGTTATTTCCCTGGGTCTTTGGGATGTATGTGGACTGTGTGAGCTGGAGGCAGTGGACTCATCTGCTGAGCCACCAGGGCCGCTCTTCGTGTACTTTAGTTGGATCTTTTATCCAACCTAGTCATTTTACTCAAATGTTTTGACTACATTTTAAATAAGATTTTACAACATCATTTTCGAAACTTTTTCTCACAGGCTGTAGATCATAAAGATGTGTTTTATTCCGATTCTTTAGTTTGAATCCTGGGGATATCATATTTTGGAGATGACAAATCCTTTCTGAAACCTCAGTGGTGATTAACACTTTCCATACATTGAAACAACAGAGTTGACAGATTCTTTTGGAATACTTTGAACTGACTCCTGCATCATTTTGAGGGAATCATTTATCTTGGTCTTTGAATGTAGGACTGAGTTGAGTCTCACTGACTTTGCTCTTTCCGAAAACTCTTCAGCAGTTTTATTTGAAGAAGCCTGATAATCTTTCAGACATTGGAAGTCAAAAGCTGAAAAGTAGATGGGGACATGGACTCTTGTTGTTTGCTTCAGAATTGCCCCTGTGGCTGCCTGTATCTCATCTGGAATTTGTTTCTTTTCCAGGTCTAGGGTTGCAGTTATGAAGTATTGATGGGCTTCTGGCAGGGTTATCGCTTGGAAAAAGGTTTTAGGTTTTGATCCACATCTTTTTATTCTAATTTTATTTGCATGCATAGATGTTTGGATTTAGTTGTCCTGTTCTTATTTTTTCTTTTGATAATTCTGTCTTGTTAACTTTCTGAGAGTTGTTAAAAGCTCAGATGTGTTTCATAAGTTCTTTTTGGGCTTGTGGTTGCTCTGACTTGCATCGGGCACCATTTTTTCTTATTGGAAGCCTTTTGTCCTTTGCACTCAATAATTCTTAGTTGTGATGTGCCTTTGCAGGGTGGGGCTGTTAAGCAGCTTTTCTTTTCTTGCATGGTCGTCTCTTTCCCTGCTCTTTTAATTTTGTTGTGTCCACTTAGCTCCCGTGTTTCTTCTAGTCATAGACTAGAAAGCATGTATTCTGGTCTGAACTAATGGTGGAATGCATCTTTTGTGACTGCCTTGTATTGCTGTGATGAACTCCTGCTGTTACCCAAATGTTATCATTTCCAGGTATTAAGTTTTGGACAGTCCAGTTTCTGAAGATGTTTTTTGTCAGTGAGATGGAAATTTTTCCAACATCTTTAGTTCTTCTGTGCCATTTACTTTTGCCAAAGGTTTAAATTTATGACCTTCATTCTAGTTTGCCAGTATTTTATTTTATTTTTTTTTTTGTCTTTAGTCCTTCTTTCTTCTCTTCTGTCAGCTTCCCTGGTAATTGCCCTAAGAAGATGAATACATGAAGCACAGGTCTTTGTTAGGGAACTGTGTTGGAACAGTTTTATCTTCAGTTAGGAAACAAATAGGAATGTTATCTAAGAGGTCAAGGCTCTGTAAATGAGAACAAAAATGATTAATTGTTAATGTTGTTTTCTTCAAATAGTAAGTTAACTGTATCAAAAGCTAACCATCAGTGTCTGCCATCTTTCTGTGTTTTTCCTTCTTGTCCACTGTCAAGTCTCTCCTTAATGATTTCAGTGTATGGAGAGAAGGAAGT
This sequence comes from Solenodon paradoxus, assembly GCA_004363575.1. NCBI lineage: Eukaryota > Metazoa > Chordata > Mammalia > Eulipotyphla > Solenodontidae > Solenodon > Solenodon paradoxus. Next base: position 301,039 of record RJWH01001858.1, read on the forward strand.
GACTTTATTGAAATTTTTTGTTTATGAAGTTGTTGGGATTTTTATTTTGTTTTTGTTCCTCACATTTTGGGAAGTAAGGCCTAACCATTTCCTTGGTTGTAAGACCCAACATAGGACTCCGGGCTCTTTTTGTAACTGTTGCTGCATTACAGAACTTTGAGTCTCATTTACATGGTGATTCATGGGGCATCTCCGTAAGGCTTATCGCAATTGTCGTGGGTCCATTTTCACCTGAAATGTTTTCCCTTTTTATTTGGTGCAAGTTCTTCTATAATGTACACTGTCTTATACAACAGTTGAAATGATTCTCCAATGTACCTTTGTTTACTAGTTGACCTTTTTTCCTTGTACTTAAGGAAAATGTGTTAAAAGCCTTAATTGTCCTCATCTATCTCCTAGCCACCATTTTATTCAAGATAATTGAGGTCATCAGAGTCATAATTGACTTTAACACACAGAGAAATGTCATAAGGATACCTTTTACATTTTATAATCTGCTGCTACACAACTAACCATAACTCAGATCAGTAACTAGAAGTTTCTTGGAGCATGCCCTGGTGGCCTAATGGGTCAACCCCGTACAGTCCACATACCTTCCAAGACCCCAGGGATAGGGAAGCAATCCATGGTGAGTAACTAAATAAGATAAAGACAGTACTTCTTCCTCCTCCCTCTTCCTGCCTGCCAGTACCTTTCCTTAAAAAAAAAAAAAAAAGAAATAGACATTCTCCCTTCTGTTACTTTCTAGTCACAGCCTCCTCTTCCGTCGCATCTTCGCTTGCAGTACTGTCCCGCCTTCTAACTGGGCCGGATGTTAAACGTTGCTGATGACTTTTGAAGTCATGTTAGAATACTCTCTAACATTCCTGACAGATGAGTTCCACATTCCTTTGCTTGAAAAGGCAGTTTATTCCATTTTGTTCGGGCTGTAATTGTTT